>JAAGWO010000182.1:30967-65204 GCA_013266205.1 Fusarium decemcellulare
CTCAGTCAACACCCCCATGTCCCGAGGGGAGGACCCAGAACATGTGAAGCGTGGCCTCCAAGTGACTGCACAAAAGCGCAGGGCAGAGCCCATCGAAATTGCCCACGTCATCGCCTTTTTACTTAGTGACGAGGCTTCATTCGTTACGGGGGCGGTGTACAATGCGGATGGAGGATGGGTGTGTTAGTTAGGCATTGAGTCGAAAATAAGGTTGTCACGGACAAGGGGCCCTTATCCCAGCCATACATCAATAACCGTTGATCGGGGATTACTCAAAGCAGCGTCACACGTTGGGCCGTGACATGCAGTTTTCTTTGCGGCCGTGATTACGGTACACGGCAATTCGGCGATAACCTGCTGCAATTGGTTACATCGTACGCGGCAACGTGATGGCGCCCTCCAACCGGGGGGGGGGGGGGCACATCCTGCAGCCCAGTGTAGGATGCAATTCATTTTCAGCCCTGTGTCGTTGACCCGCCCATCATGATCCATTGGATCTCACCTGTTTCAACCCCGGGGCTGTGACGAATGAAGGGAGGGCGTAATGGCTCTGTCTGTAAGTGATGCAATCGCCCCACTGAATCTGATGATCCGTCCCCGAGGGACCGTTAGGCAGCCGTCAGCATCCGGCACTTACACTGAGTGCGTAGGTATATAGCATGTTTCTCGTCCAACTAGTATTTGGCAATTAGCAGTAACTGGACAACATCTTGATCACATTTTACGCATTATTTATTCGCACGATCGACCATGTCGGAATTATCAGAAGTCATTGGAAAGTCTCCTCAGTCCTCCGACTGCAAGGCTTGCCAAACGCTCTGGGAGCGATTCACCAACCCTAAATGTGAGGATGAAATCAACTTTGGCTCACAGGAAGAGGCCCTCGCCAGTCAGTGCCCAATCCACAAGCCACTAGTGCAGGGCTTCATCGACTATCTGCGCCCGCTGGAGTATTCGGACTCAGAGCCGGAAACAAATGATCTTGGAATCGGCAAAGGCTACGAAGGTAGTAGCGTCCACATATACGAGTCCGTGTCCATGTTGGGCTACTTCTGGAGCCTACTTCTAGTAAACAAACGCTCTGTTCCCCATCATCCCGGCACTGGTCGCGTTTTGGATCCAGACTGGATGGATCTAGACATCCTCAAGAAGTGGAAGCAGAGATGCCTGTCTTCTCATGGCGCCAAATGCAATAACCCCTTCAAAGTCTGGCCTACACGACCTGCCTGGCTGATTGATGTGGAGGAGAAGCGTCTTGTTCCTGGGAATGTCCGGGGAGACTTTGTGGCGCTAAGTTACGCAAACGGGAGAGAAGCAAAAGGCATTGTCGACACCAACACCCAGGAGAAGTTACAGGAGCTCCATGCCTTGGATAATCCGGAGCTTTCTGAATACTCAACGCCGATTATTCAGCGCGCTATGTACTTGACGTCAGTTATTGGTGAGCGGTACCTGTGGGCTGACGGGCTCTGCATCCCGCAGTACGACCAAGGCGCCGCTGCTGAACAGTTGAAGTTGATGGGCGCCATTTATGCCAACGCGGTTGTCACAATAATGTCCGCAGATGGCGATGCCGAGTCCGGCCTTCCGGGTCTCAACGGCGTTTCAGGCCCCCGGAAAATGGAACAGCAGGTCATTCCCTTTGGTGACGAGAGGCTGGTCGTTCGCAATACTGGCGTATTCGACATGGTCGGCGGTCTCCCATACTACGAGCAAGCCTGGACATATCAGCATCATACGATGGCTCAAAGAAAGATCATCTTCAACAAGGGCGAGCTGCACTGGGAGTGCCAGTGTAGTGTGTGGCATGAGGAATTGACTCTTGATGCTGAAGTCGACAAGTACATCGACCCACGCGTGGGAACGATAATGGCTGGATTCCCCGACCTTGGATCCTTAGCCAACCTCCTTACCAACTACGGTGAAAAGGAGCTCAAATACGATGAAGACGCTCTTCCAGCCATCTCTGGTCTACTGTCTGCGGCTAGTCGTTCGTTCGCAGGAGGCTTCTTGTACGGGATCCCAGAAATGTTCTTTGAGAATGGGCTGGGCTGGAAGCCGCATTGGGACCATGTTAACCTCCAACGCCGTACCCCATCAGACAGACCGGCCGAAATCCAATTAAAGCCATGCGGTCTCCCATCGTGGTCATGGCTTGGCTGGAAGGGTTTGATGTTTCACGGCTACGGGCAAGCAGCTCGGATCAACGACCGTCAAGACTGGATCGAGGAAACTATCCCAACAACCACCTGGTACACGAGCCAATCTCCTACTCATCCACCTGAACAAAGGCGAAGGATCAGATCGACTTGGTACGAGAACCGCGACAGTTACAAAGACTTTACCAGACCCATGCCTCCAGGTTGGACGCGACACGAGGCTCCGGCAACGGGATCATTCCGTGGTGAGCCCTTCCTCTACCCTGATGGGTGCGACAAGTACATCTTTAAGCATGGAGCACTTGATGACCCTGACGAGGAAACGAATTCGTGGTACTACCCGTTCCCCGTGGCGGACATTCACGAATCAACGCCTCCATTCATGCCGGAGCAGACTCAGTACCTATTCTGCGAGACCAGCAAAGCGCAGCTGTCAGGATATCAAGAAGGCGGAGAGGACAGCAACATTATCAAATTGTTCAATAACTCGAAGGAAAGTATTGGCTCACTGCATTTGCACAACCAAGAGTCTCTGGCTCTTTTTCCAAAGCAAGGCCTCGAAGGTAGCACAGGGTTGTCAGTTGATTTGGTGGCTATATGCAAATTGAGGAAATACTCCAAGACTTGGAATGAAGAGAAAGAAGCATATGACCTTCCAATTAAAAGGGAGGACCATTATCTTGTTCTCTGGGTAGAGTGGAAGGATGGTGTTGCGTATCGGCTCGCAAGCGGCCAGGTACTGGCGGCAGAATGGGAGAAGCTGGACTTGGAGACGGTGTCTTTGGTACTCGGCTGACGAAGGCGGTCTCATGATTGCGTGCATTGTTGAGTGGCTTTGGCTCTCCCAAATCTTAGATTATATTTATTTCGTCTATCGTTTAAACCGTCACACACTTATCCTCTTTCTTAAAAAGAAAGACACATAACGGAATTGACCTGCATGCTAAGTATACCGATTTGCTTTTGGCCTGACAGCATTCTCTAGTGAAGGGGCTACGCTAGACCCATGGCGTGCCACCCTAGGATGTTCAGACTACAGTAGGGATTAGGCCGAGGCCCACTGTAAGGCCGCATGGCGTAACCAATCACAGCAGCTCTTCCTGCACATCAAAATAGCGTGCCACGAAGGTCTTTGAAACCCCTCATCTTCCATTCCTGCCAAGCACAACAGCCCTAACACGTCTCACCCGGATTATGCACTAATTTTGAACCATGCCGGTGACAAAGCTGTCCTCGAAGGACAAGGTCAAAGGATGGTTCCGGAGACGAACAAGGTCCGATGACTCTGGCTTGTCCAAACTCAAAACTGACTCAGACACAAACGTTTCTCTGCAGTCTACCAACACCAAAGGTTCTAACTCTTTCGCCGACGGGGCTTCCTCGAATTCTGTTCAATCTTCTATCGAGTCACCCTCACCCACCATCCATGATGAAGCACCCCCATCCTATACAAGTTCGCCCACAAACGCGGCGACTGATATAACTGTGGCATCGAATGAAGTTGACACAGCCGGCAAAAAACAGGATCCTTGGAAGCAAGCCGCATCCCTTCTGAATGATAAAGACCGGAAACTCTTCGAAAGCATCGATGAAGGCGGTGATAGCGAGACTATGTTTGCAGACCTGCAAAAAGCTGTTGCCGAGAAGCAGCGGATATCACAGGAGAAGGCGTGGAAGATCACATTTGGCGGCCGTAGGATTGTGCTCCGAGATGTGATGGCCAAAATCGTGACCTGGCTGAATACCTACAAGGAGATTGGTGATACTATCGCGCAAGCTGATCCTGTGCATGCCGGTTTACCATGGGCAACTATCAAGATGCTGCTTTCTGTCTTCAGTGCAGACCAGGAGCAGATGGGACTGATCCTGATCGGGCTGGAACAGTTGATCTGTCTCATTACAAGATGCAGTATTTATCAGCAATTGTATCTGGACGATTCGGTCCCGGCGACGAAGGCGCAGGGACAGGCCATGACCCAGCTCTCCAATGCCATGGCGCGCCTATACGCAAAAATGTTTTCCTTCCTCGCGTTCTACCTTCGGTTACTAGATCTCAACACTACCGTCCGAACATTGAAATCATTTTCTCAACCAGGCGAGGTCTCCGAGATGCTCACGGAAATTGGGATGTACGAGAAGCGAGTCGCGACGGAGGCTAATGTCTGTGAAAAAGTGATTGTACGACCGGTCCTGCAGCGAATCGACGAAAATTCCCAAAACACCAGGACTCAGCTTAGAGAAATGATGTCACGATTTGACGGGGAAATGATACAGCTTTGGAAGCAACTCAACGAGGACGAGAGGTGCAAGATCCTCCAATGGGTTTCAGACATTCCGTATGAGACCGACCACTACACCGCTCGTAAAGGGCGGGTCAATGGAACCGGAGAGTGGTTGCTTCGTCACCCTGTTTACACGACATGGCGACAATCTGATAAATCGACCCTTCTTTGGCTCAATGGGATCCGTAAGTGAGAACTTTCTCGCTAGTTACTCAAGACTGACCTATGAAAGCGGGTGCTGGTAAAACAAAACTATCATCCATGGTCGTAGACGATCTTTTGACCACGCTGCCGACCAAATCCGACGACAACATTGCCTTTGCCTATTTCTACTGCGACCGCAATCGAGCCGATCACAATGAGCCTGTGGCTATCATACGCAGCATCGTGCGGCAATTATGTGCTCCACGTGACGATACCAGTATTGAAGCCTGTGTTGAAGACCGGTACTTGAGTAGGAAGGCAAAAGGCTTCGCCAGTGACAGACTCGTGGCAGAAGAATGCAACGAATTGCTCCTTCAACTATTGGGAGGATATCGCAATGTCTACATAGTAGTGGACGGTTTAGACGAATGCGACCGTGCCACGAGGCACATCCTCATGGATCTACTCGACGAGATAATCGAAAAGTTTGAGCAGTCCGTCAAAGTCTACATCGCCAGCCGTACGGACCAGGACCTGAGAAAACGGTACCACGAGGGAACTCACCTCGAAGTCACTGCCAACGACAACCAAGCGGATATCGAGAAATTCGTACTAGACAAGATGGAGCAAAGCGAGTTCTGTCGAAACAAACTATCTCGAAAGGTTCGGAGCAAGATTCTACGCACGTTCCAGGACAAAAGTCAGGGCATGTTTCAGTGGGCAACGCTTCACATTGGAGAGTTGCTTCAACTAGAGAGGAATGCCGACATCATAGAATACTTGGATGGACTGCCCAAAGGACTAGAGGCTGCGTACGACAAAATTTACGACCGGATTACAGGCCAGATTGGCAGCAAAAAGAACATCGCGTTTGCGGCTTTCCAGACTGTCATGGTCTCCTGGAGGCCTCTTCATCCTTTCGAGCTTGCTATCGCTGTGGCACAGCACCCCGCCCATGAGTTCATTCTTGACCAAGACATTGATATCGGCTATGTTCTTGAAGTTTGCCACAATCTACTGGTCATCACAGATGGGTCGCTAGAAAAGGGTGTACCTGTCGAGCCCAAGGAGGAGCCACAGCGTCAGGAATATCTCTTACAGGAAGTCAAAGGAAATCGCCCATTCGCCACGAAATCAGCATGGGAAACCGACTTTGGCGTCACAAAGGAGTCGATTTGTAAATTCGCACACTTATCAGTCCAAGAATACCTGGAAACAAAGCACTGGAGCTCTATCGAGGCTCACGCTTTCATGGCGGGAATCTGTCTCAAAACACTTCTTTGTCTCCATCTCCCGGGAGATGGGAGAACCCAAAAGAAGGTAACAGATGAAAGCGACGACGACGAAGATGAAGCTGATACCGTAATTCTTCGTGTGTCGGAATTCGAGAAGAAGAAAACCATGAGGGTGATCCCTCTTGCAGAGACGGACAACCAGACAGCAGCAGGTGCGAGTCAACCCACAGAAGTTATTGAAAACACCGGAGTACTTTCTACAGACCGTACGCCAAACAAAGACACTGAGAAAGTAGTGCCAAAATCACCACTTGTCGAATGCTACGCCGAGCCTGTCATTCCCGACAGTGCTGAGGATAGAGAAACGTCCACCGACCCAAATCTGGGTCCACCAATAGGAACCATTGGAGGAACAAGTGTTGAACATGGCCCTGAAGACAATTCACGCGTTGAACTGTCCACATTCGAACCGCCTCCATTCGAATGCTATATCGAATTGGTCAATACACACAGCCACGACGATAACCAATCATGCATCTCCCAGGAGTTTGAACCATTCTTGGAGAGCCATGAAGGGTCACCGCTAGAAGGGTGGGCCCTTTACTGTGCACAAGGGCTTTCGTCACACCTCGGAGCACAAAAGGAAGCCGGCGAGTCAAAGCAAATTACTAGATCTGCCTTGCAAGATTTACTAGGACAGTTTCTCGGCACCCCGTCCGAGTCAACTGTCCACTACAAAGCCTGGGCTCGTCTTGCGCAGAACCTGTGGGATCTAGACGAATATCGTGAAGCTGGTGGATATTCGCGAGGGCCGGCACCAAAGGACTGGAGCTTTGCAACTCATGCCAACCTACGAGCTCTAATCCGACCATATAGCAAGCCGGCCCTTGGTTGTGCTATACTTGGTCATCCTGAGGTACTGGAGACGTGGCTAAGTAAGGGAGAGCTTGATCCGAATGAGTGCAACGCCCAAGGCGATAGCTTGCTTCATCTAGCAGCCCGCGCTGATAACCCAGACACTTGCAAGATACTCCTCAAGTACGGAGCGGATCCCAATCTTCCGAGTTCGTCGGTACTTACACCACTTGGTCTAGCTGTCTGCCATAGGAAACTTGATTTGGTCCGCGTGCTGGCAGAGAATGGGGCGGATCTTACTGCTACAGTCACACCCATCGGCGAAAGGCGAGAAAACGGAGAGGGCTCAAGAGCTCCTCCGTTTGACGCACCAATTGAGGAGGCAGTTGACGGTGGAGATGCCGACATGGTTAAAATCCTCCTTGATGCGGCAAAATCTGCATCTTACCGTGGCCGTCCGTTGCAACTGAGAGGAGCCCTCACGCGTGCAGCAGAGACAGCTAGAGCGGATTTGGCGGCGCTCCTTCTGTCGTACTGGGAAAATGACCAAGATACGGCACGTCAGGTCATTATCCATCAAGCGCTCAGTAAGGTGCCGCAAACCGAGTCTGGAATCGACGTCATGAAAGTCCTCATGAAGCGCATGAAAGGCCGTACTCATGACTCCTTACTTCACGAAGCCGTCACTCAGGAAAATTGGACTTTTGCGGAGGCCCTCATCTCAATCGGCCTAGGGGTGAACACTCCAAGGGCGGACTACTATCTGGAAACTCCTCTTCATTCGGTTTTCCGTGAACGGCATGGCGACGCATTGAGAAAATCTCAGAAGCTCCTAGATTGGGGGGCAAATGTCAATGCCCGAAACATCCATGGCAATACACCGCTTGCACTGGGCATGATGGCACCAATTTTCAAATCCAGAACCAGTGCCAGCGAGAAGGACGAAGACGCAGACGAGAAGGACGGAGATGCAGATGAGAAAGATGGAGACGCTGACCGTGAAGCGAATCCCGAAAGCACTAGCTCACGAGAAACCCGACTAGAAGCTATCCGGGAGTTGCTGCGGCGTGGAGCTAATCCCAACACGGTGAATAGAGATGGGTTGAGCCCGCTAGGCATTGCATGTGTCTACGCAACCGTGACACCTGAAGTCATCCAACTGCTGGTTGATCACGGGGCAGCTGTCAACACGACACAGGGCAATGGTAGCATCACAATGAGTCCTCTCGACATTCTATATCTGCATGACAGACCGGGGTCAACAGAGGCAAGACCTGACGATGATGAATTGGAGAACGTCAAAGGGATTTTGGAGAGAAACGGGGGAAAACATAACCGCCTCATCGACTACACAAGTTGGGATGTACAAAAGAGGATCAGCTGGATTCGTGACAACAAGGTTGGAGCTTTTGATGGTCTAAACGTTCCTTCATGTTTCTCTGGATATTCTAAGGGTGTTGCTTCTGCTACTTAGGTGGGCGTTGCCTCTAGCTTTGTAGCTTTTAGTTATCACCCCGATCACCAATCTAAGTTCCCCCATGGCACCTTTAGTATCCAGACCTCAGGCGTGATGTGCAAAGATAAGAATCTCGGCTAAAATTGATCTCATGTTTGTGCGTGGATTTGTTTGGTTTATGATCGCTTGTTCTCTTGCATACTGCATTGACGATGTGGTGCAGAGAGACTTTAAGCTTGTGTCCTCGTCCCTCCGGAACGGAAGGAACGCATGCAAGAGCCACGTGCATCGTCCAGAACAGGAAATTCCCCAAAAGAGAAGTTTTTTATCTCGACGTCAATTGATTCCCGAGGATCGTTTGCGACAGAGCGCAGCTGCGTGGTATGAAAGGTGAGCTGTGGTTGAAGCCTCTAGGATGCAAGTTTCCAACTTAGGTGCAAGCTCCGTCGGTGTACTGCCTTGTTACGACATCCATGGATGTCCATAGCCCTGTCGCGGACCCTTGCCTGGACTATCCCCATAACCTCGTGGCATGGCGATCTTGTCACATTTTGGGCCTTGGTGTTGCGGCGCAGCCAAAAAAGCCAAGGAAAAACTCATGACGTCACCGACTCCAGTCGAATCAGACCATTGCCACTTCATCTGAACTTGAATGACAACCCTCTAACCAAGGCAACCCTGGGCTTTCTGAAACACTGACCTGGTGGCAAAATATGTTTCGAGGTTATTTCTGGCACTTGAGTCACAGCTAGTGATACTTCAAATATGCGGCTGCTGCACCGTGGTGGTTCATCCTGACTTGCACAACGTCGTACTATCCACCACCGCCTTCAATTACAATGCGTCGACACATCGCTTATTCCTTTGCTCATCTGTTGGGCTCTGCTTACTGCATTGACCTGTCCTCTAAACGTGGACTCGCTTTCCGTGGGGACGACCACCAGGGAGATAACGAACTCCTCCTATCAAATAACTCCGAGATCGCATGGTACTATACCTGGTCGCTATGGCCCGCCGAGCAGATTGGAAAATCTCTTCCTTTCGTGCCCTTGATCCACGGTCTCGATGACGCAAACGATGATGGCCTTGAAAAGCGTCTCAACGATCTTCCCGACTCTTCGACTCATCTTCTCACTTTCAACGAGCCAGACGGAGAGACAGATACCGGTGGCAGCTCAATCTCTGCCAAAGATGCAGCCAAAGCCTACATGTCAAACATTGCTCCTTTGAGAGAGTCTACAGATTCTAGATCGCGAAATTGGTCGATTAGCTATCCCAGTGTTACTGGATCAACACGAGGTCTGGAGTGGCTCCAAGATTTCAACGAATCCTGTTACGACATTGACGATGACGGTTGTCCAATGGACTTTGTCGCCGTTCACTGGTATGGCGATGCACCAGGCCTAGAGTCATGGCTCAAAACCTTGCGAGAGTTTTACAACGAAACTGCGCCAGATGCTCCGTTTTGGATCACTGAGATGGCGCTACCGCAGGAGGACGAGGATAATACTTTGGCTATGATGAATGAGAGTTTAAGTAAACTCGATGACCTGGATTGGGTCCAAGCGTACGCCTGGTTTGGAGCATTCCGGGCTGATGAAGCAAACGAGTGGACTGGAGACAGCGTGTCTCTATTTGATGACGACGGAGGCTTGACCAAGCTAGGTGTTGAATACCTGGGCGGTGAGGCGAAGGGATTTGAAGAAGGCCAGTCGACCGGCTCTTGGGCGATGCCATCTATGAGCCTCTTGTTGGGGACATGCATTGTATCCGTCTTTTGTATGTTGTGATTTATTAGAACTTATGCATGATGCTAGACACGTTTAAATACCCACCAATATGAATAGAATCCTTAAAATCCCTGCAGAACTAATCCTTGGAAACACCAATTTCCATCATCAAGCACTTTTTTGCCAACGCCCGCCAAAAGAGGTTCAAGTCAAGCATAATCTTCTCATCCCATCCACCCACACCTCTTGAAGAAATAACTAGCACCCCCAATCATCGCCGTCGAGCCTGTGAAAGCGATAACAGCCGCGTATCCGCCACCCCATGTCCTTGAGACGTGTTTCTGTGCCGCGTTCAGAAGCGCTTCACTCAGAGGCCCCGAGATGAGGTTTCCGATTCCCCGACCAGCAGTCATCACGCCCAAGATCATAATGGGATCAAACGTGCGTCCGGTGGCATAAGACTCACGAGTTGAAGAGTCCGAGATGATCTGGCGGGTGATTGCTGGCCACGGCGCTGGGTAAGCTCCTGCGAAAAAGCCGTAGACGAGGCAGAAGGCGTAAAGAGTTACAAGATTGTTCGCAAACCCCCACAGAAGAAACGTCCCCAAGACAGCACCGACCGTCGAAATCATGATGCAAGTCGTGGCATGCAACCGATCGGCTAGAAACCCCAGGGTCGTCATTCCGAATGCGGTCGACACGTTGACGAGAATAATGGTGAGTGTAGCGAGAAATGGTTTTGCACCAAGCATCGAACGTGCATATGTCGGCAAGTAAATCGTAGGCAAGAAATACCCCAGCGATTCAATAATACTGGCCATCTGATAGAGCAGAAAAGTCCGATCGAAAACGAAGCTGAGATCCCGGGGCTTGATGGGAGTCGCCGAGCGGGTGGGCAGTCTTGGTTTAATGAGATAAAAAACTGGGACTGCAAGGACGAAGAGGCATATTCCCCAGGTCCTCAATGTCGTCCGAAATCCGTATTTCTCCAGAAGGGTCTGAAGCACGAGTGGAATGACAAATCCGCCAGTGCCTGTGCCTGACCACATGATACCAAAGGCAAGGCCTCTGCGCTGCACGAACCACTCTTCGAGCCAGATCATGCAGGGACAGTAAGAGACTGACCCGGCGAGAGCGTACAGCACGCCTTGAGTGAAAATCAAGTGTGGGACAGTTTGGGAGAAGGAAGAAGCTATCAGGGCAACGCCCATGATCATGAGGCCGGCAGCTGGCGCGTAGCGAGATGCGCGAGGATAGCGGCGTTGGAGAGCTACCACTATGGGAAAGTCAAAGTACATAATTCCCTAGAAAGATTAATTCTCCGCAATATGGTAGACAAAGATCTTTGACTTACCATCGCGCAGGTACCAATAGTGGCTATACCGGATGACCCTGCAAATGGTGCGTGGGTGCGATAATAGTCCTGGAACACACCAAAAGCGTATGGAAAACCTTGTAGAGTCAACAACCTCGTCACAAGTTTGGGGGAAGGTAATACTTACCCCAAGTAAGCGCTTCCAGGCAAAACGAAGCAAAAAGGAACAGCCACGCTTCTTTTCCTTTGTCTGCCGGAGGTAGTGAAAATTCGTGGCGTCCCTCGGGAAGCTCATCCATGACAGCAGACAGACGCGGGACAGGATCATCGCGTCCACCCAGGTCTTCCCGGGGGTTATAGAGTTCAACTGAAGAGGAGATCATCTTTTCTGTCCGAGGTTTGTAAACAGTTTCCACTACGCTGGATATAAAGAAGTGCAAGTGTTGGATCTGGAAATTCCGTTGCTGGTTCGGGTTTATTATACTCGGTCGAGGCACCCGAAACCCCGCTTGAAAACATCAATTTGAGACCAACCCAAGCCGACTGAGGAGGTTGGTGTAACCGCCCAGTAGAATTCCAGGCCGAAAAACTAATCCTTCTTATCACCTGTGTCATTGATTTGTGGCAGTCGTGTTATCTCGACAAAGCCATTGGCCTGGCTCACCGATGGCGGTGGTATTGTGCTTTTGTCAGCACCCCGCCACTATGCACTGTTTGCAAGCTCTTTTCCGAATCAAGAAAAGCTCAAGGTCCCCTCAAACCAAAAGTGACCAGGTGAGCTTGATAAGACTGAAGAAACTGAGTTTTCATGCTGATCTACTGATCTATCCTTCACTCCACCCACAAACTGCAGTGCGTTGTCAATGGGTCACGAGGTTTTTCAGGATACGAAGGGCTCGCTTAATAAACCTTTCAGGTCTTTATTGGGGACATAGGTGGTTGAGAGCGGAAAATCCGATCACTTGACGTGGCGGTCACGAGAACCTTGGCTCTAACCGAGACAGTTATTCAAGCACACAAGGATTTGTTCAAAACAAGCAGCTTACCGACGATCCCATTACTAATAACCCACACGAGGAACAGCGAGGAGAACATGTGAAATTCGAGGCATCTAGTTGGTTTCAAGAATATCGATAAGATTGGAGCGGCTGGTTGGTGGTTATAATCTATTCTCATCCAAGCAGAAAAGTAATGCATCTCTAATAGGCTGCTTGTTGAAAGGACTGCCCATTCTACAACACTAATGATAATATATTGGCTGCTGGGATCATATCTCCCGTACCGTGTTCCTTCGTTGACCACCTCACCCTCACCTGTGGCCAGGAAGCGCCTTGGCAGCAAGCTTCATGACTCGATTCAATGGGTTCATCTGACCCTGCCCAACGCCGGCGGCAGTGCTGTTGATTGCAGCTACGGTCGGAGTAGGCGTCTCGGTAGCCCCGGTTGTTGTTTGAGATGAGTTGTGCTTGCCGCCATTAAGGGTCGCATCGAGAAAGTCATATCCAAATTTGAAGTCGATACCATCCGGGTTCTGAAAGTCGTATGCATCATCTAACGACCGCCAATGGATTAGCAAAAGATAAAGGATAGGGCTAGTGATCAGTACTCACACCACTCCTCGGTAGCCTCTGGATGAGGCCCGACAAGACCAACCCAGCCTTTCCCATACTTTGTCACGGACGCTGCGACGTCTCCATTCTTTGAGTACTTGGCCAGAATTCGTCCTTCGTGGTCCCTCTTTAGCTTGTCCTCGTCCAAGCCAGTGATGACGGCACCGTCTTGAAAGTACAGCCACTTGTTCTTTTCTGTTTGACCCGAAACAAATGTCCAGTCAACTTGGATGACTGTATCTTCCTCCGAAGTGACTTGAGCGTCAGGTTGGCTTCTCTCAGAGTCAACATCGCCGCCTTCGGGTAACAAATCATACCCAGGCGAAGTGCCGGCAAGATAGGCGCCGAGACAAAAGCCCAGGTAGTGTCCGCCGTTCTTGACAAAGTCTTGCAAATCGTCCTTGTACTTGCCCACTCTTTTGAAGGCATCGTCAAGATCTTGTCAACAGTTAGCGGTAAGTATCATAGATATGATGCAAACTTACCGGGCCCTCCACCGTGGGCATAAACCTGCACACCCTCAAGGCTCTTTTTATCAACATCTACATCTTCGTCGGGCCCAACGTAGGTGACGTGAAATTTCCAAGGCGATGATTCGAGCAACTCGCCAACTGCTTCGGCACAGCCTTCACAGACTGCCGGGCCACGATACACGAGTGCTTTTGGCGGGGAGCCGATTCCTTGGGCGATTGCGCATGGGAGCTGGAGGGCTGAGAGCATCATGAGAGGTGAATGGCGCATTGTTGGTGATGACAAGAAATGGTAAGCGAGTAGACAATGAGATGGTGGATGGATAAAGCCTGGATGGCAGCGACTTAATATACCTTCATCAGGAATGCGAGGCAGCCCATTCCGCTTCAATAATCTACAGGAAAACCGCAAAAGGCGATCCAAACTTCCCTCTGACACCTGCCAAAAATCCCTATAACACGCTCGACAAAGCCATGGCCCGTCATTTCCAAGCTATCAATGTGGCCAATGTCGTCCCTCGCCCCCTTCTCTGTGGAGATAGGTGGTCGTCGGTATACGAAACGTCCAATGACAGTTTGGTATTCCACAACGCCTCAGCCTTCCAGGTGGATCGGCTCTCGATAGACCACGCCCTGTTTCTTATTTCCGAGACAATCGCCTTATGATTTACGCTTAGAAAGAAGCGCCTGAAGCGAAATCCATCCCTGTAATAACACAAGCCAATTTCAAGCGTATAATCTGATTGTGCCGATGATCCGAGACCACGCAATGTCGCCGGCCCAATTCCCATGAGTCTCTGACGCTTTCCTACAAACATTATTGGCTCATGCGTATAGCTTAAAAGAGATTTGTTAGAGATGAGCGCAATAGTATTGCCATCGTACATATGCTTTTCTTTGATAGGATTTCGTATATGAAGCAGGTCCACCTCTGGGGTAAATGACGAGCCGCTCGGCTTCAACGGCCACCGCGGCGCAGGCTGCTTACCGCTTTTGATCGGAATTTACATCCTGATAGAGATAAGGGTAAGAAATTCGTCTTCCGTTCATTGAGCTAAAGTGACGACGGTCTCACGCCCAATGATGAAGCGACCCTTCTGATTCTTTCTCACACCCAAGCAGATGCAAGACCACTGCACTAAAGCGGGCTGAAACAGCTCCCCATGCCCAGTGTATTGGATGCATCCCTTTGGATCCGCCTTACTCTAGCCAGGCCTTTGAGGTTGGTTTCGAGAGGGCCCCAAATGTTCCCCAACCACCCATCCGTCTTTTTTCTACCAAAATGATGTCACCTCAGAGATTTTTCTCCTTACGCAGCTTCTTCCCAGCAGTAGATTAATCTCCAACTGGTGAAATTTGAAGTTGCCGAGAGCACTGCAGCAATGGAGTTTGAGCAAACTGACAAGTCAACTTCATTTCTGCAACCAGTAAGTTGGACCATGAGTTAGCAGATGGTACCAAGGCATTGACGGAAGGAAGTCTGCACCGGATCTTGATCACTGCCATGCTGGGAATTGTTATCCAATAGTGTAGCAAAAGGCTCATCGCGTCCTATCTAATTCTGATACTGAACAATATCGACCTCGCCGGTCCCGCAACGAAGAACTTGATCAACAGCGACCCTCAAACCTACAGCGCGACGGTGGCGACAACCGCTAGATGTCTTATAGATCACCTCAGCAGACGCCTCCTCTTCCTCTGGTCGACCATTAGCATTACGTTTTATTTTGTGGTCTGGATCGCCCTGTCAGGCTGCAGTCAACAACTAGACTACGGGGAGGAAGGTCCTGGCATCAGAGTCGCTATCATGGGTTCCATTTTCAGCGCATTTTACACCTGGCGGCGAAATCCACTTCCGATCGCTCATGTAATGGGGTTCTCCTATACTATGTGCACCTTTTGAGTAAGAGGCCTTACCGTCTTCCACCTGGTACAATGTTGCAGCTCACTCTCCAATGGCTTTGAATATTATGGGAATGGGGACACTGGGTTGGAAGTACTATATTTTCTTCGATTTCGCACGAGATATTTGGCTTGTGACATTACTTTACCTTCCCAGGCACTCGTGGTAGGAGTTTAACAGAGGTCAGCCAAGTCAGTGACCCTAAGGAGGCTCTCGCTCACACGCACGGTGTCAAGCATGCCACTTTTGGAGAAGATGTGAACTACGAAGAGGCTCTAGAAAGTCATTTGAAGCCGTGGTGGGTCGATGATGATTCGTACTGGTTGTGGACTATAACAAGACGTTCGTCACAATATTTCACAGTGGATGTAAAAGATACTCAACCGGAAGCAAATTTGTTCAGCCGCAACTCTCTGGATTGAGTACCGTGTAGTCATGTTCTAATTTCATACAATTAACAGAGATTAAATATCCCAAGTTATTACAAGACACAATACAGCACACTCATCTCCATTTGGTGGTCCTTTAATTTCCCAACCGTGCCGCCAATTCAGTGTAGGGTAAGTCGCTTTGTTTCTATCACCAACTCTGCAGCCAGCAGTGTCACGACTTTGATGGTTCTTCGCATACAATTAATGAATTCTGTCTCTAAAAAGCATTGGTATCGAAACTTGTCACTGATCCGCAATTGTGCTGAATCGTGAACCTGGGCAACTTCTCATGTATCACCAGCCACAACTGGAGCAACAATCACTTGTCGGCTGCAAGTTGCCGTTGGACGAACCCTGTAGTGGTGCGGTTATAACGTTGTAATATCTCAGATTCTAACTGGCCGGGATAAGCTGGTCTGTTCAACCGGAAAGCCCAATTGAAGAGAATACCCCAGACAACAATCGGGGCCCAGACTCTGTTTACTCTAGCTCGCGTCGGTTGGAGAACCTGGGCCATTCTACCCGCCTAGAACGCGGGGAATAGCTACAAACTGTCAAGCCGAAGAAGAATTCGCTCACCCTAAGCCAGAACAGCTCGTCCTCCATGACACTCGGCGAATAGCTCGGCGGCATCCTCATCATGCCTGCTACCCCGCACGACGATCCCAATATCCCTGCCCGCGGAGCTACGTCAAGGTTTTCCGGGGAGCTCTGGGTGATATCACGCCGAGCCAAGCGCACCAATGGCCCCCGCTGGGAAACCTGGGGAACGTTGGCTAGCATGGGGTATTCATGACCGAACCCTTGCCAGTTGGAGTTGCGCGCCTCTCAACGGCAACTTTGCCGAAAGACCAACGGTCAACACGCGCACCACTCACAAATTATCATGCTGTTCATGCGGTCCAATCTGCAGGAGCCTGAATCCTACAAACTGGAACCACCTGTGGTTGGCGGAAGTTGCATCGTTTCTTCCGCGGCCTGGGGTAGCTGCCAGCTATAAAGTGGTCGAGGTTCTTCAATTGATCGGCCACTCCACGTCAGCCCTGAGCCTGTTGACTATCGCGACCATGCTGTTCACAAAGGGTCTCTTTGTTGCCGCGGCCCTCCCATGGGCCTTTGCCAAGACAGACAAGAATGGCCCCGACAAGGATGGCAAATACTGGATCTCCGGCGAGGGGATTGAAGCTGCCTTTATTCCCTACGGCGCCTCCATCACCGATCTCTTGATTGACGATCAGTACGGAATCTCCCGAGACATCATTGCCGGCTACGACAATGCCACCCACTACAGCATTGACAAGGCGCACCCGCACTTTGGCGGCGTGCCCGGCCGATACGCAAACCGCATCCGAAACAGCACTTTCGAGATTGACGGCAAGACGTACAAGGTCAAGCCTAACGACAACCCTACGCCTGAAGCTCCGGACGGTGCCGACACCCTGCACGGAGGACCCGACGGATGGGACTACCGCAACTTTACCGTCGTCGCCCACACCAAGTCCAGCATCACCTTTTCGCTGGTCGACCCCGATGGAAAGGAGGGTTTCCCTGGAGAGGTTGTCTCCTACGTGACTTATACCCTCACCGGTCGCGACTGGGATATCAAGATTGTGGCGCTCGCTACCACCAAGAAGACCCCCATCATGCTTACCAGCCACACGTACTGGAACCTTGACGGCTTCTCCAACAACGAGACCAACACTGTTTCCAACCACACCCTGCACATGCCCTACAGTGGCCAGCGCGTGGGTGTTGACAACATTCTCATTCCCACCGGCGACATTCTCGCAAACAAGAAGGGTTCTGCCAATGACTTTTGGAGTGAGCCGAAGCAGATTGGCGACCAGGCGAACAACAAGGAGCTGAAGAACAACTGCGGTTTCAACTGCACCGGATACGGTATGTTTTGTCCCGCACTGTAGACTCAAAGGAAGCCATGCTAACATGTTCTAGACAACTGCTACATTGTCAACCGCGGAGGCCTCGGAGACTACGACTGGCGCACTGAAGGCCCCGTCGCCTCTCTCTCCTCGTCGTGGTCTGGCATCCAGGTCGACATTTACACCGACCAGGACGCCTTTCAGTTCTACAGCTGCACGCAGCAGAGCGGTGCCGTTCCTCTCAAGAAGAACCAGGGACTTGACGGCAACGCCGACTTCCCTCGTACCATCCCCAGGTATGGCTGTGTCGTCATGGAGGTCCAGGACTGGATCGACGGCATTAACCACCCTGAGTGGCACCGCGAGAAGAAGCAGCTGTTTGAGCCCGGCGGTGATCCTTATGTTCTCCAGGCTAGGTACTCTTTCAGCCTCAAGGGCAAGTCTTCGTAGAGGACTCCCTGAATGCTCGAATGGGCTTCACTAGTGTTCGAATTGTACATTCCTAGTATTAGTAGAACATAATTCAAGATTTGTCGCGCATTAATACCCAAAAGAATAGTGTTCAAGTAAATTTTATGACTCATTTGTGTGAATTCTAAGTACCTGCAGCCATATTATTCTGGGCCTTGAGATGCAAGTCACTATTGCTTCTAGACCAATAGTCAGGTAAATCGAGCCTCTAAAAGTAGACATCGGTGGGTGTATCGGGTTATTCATCATTAATATGATTACTTCTTGCTGGAAGAGGCAGAGAGATCAATCATGACACCAAATAACACAGCCATCCCGAGTTATTCTGAATATTTGCATTCTATCATTATTCTAAGTCATCTAACTATATACGAATTCCATATCTACGTATCAGCATAAACATTACATTAACGAGTGACCGTTTATCGAGCTTCCAGCCTTCTATCCCAATTCATGATTCCTTCTTAAATCTCATCAACACATCTAGTAAGTGTAAACCTGCTCAGGGCCGAGGTTACCGTACTGTCCCGAGCCAAAGGGGTTCGAAGGAGTAACCTCCTGGCCATTGACATCAGAGACACCAAACCAGGCCAGCTCCTTGCCCTGAACAACAGTGATGACAGCAAAAGCGGGCGCAGGCTCGGTGACATAGCCCCAAGAGACCTTGAACTCGGAGCCATCCGTGCAGGGCTGATCAGACCAGCTCTCGGTAGCAGCATCAGAACCGGGCATGCGGATCACAGTGCATCGCTCAGTCTTGCCATTGGCCTCAATGGCAAAGTTGTAGTCGCATCCGGAGTTGTCTTCTCCGCAGTAGCGGGTCAGGTCCTTGATAGACCAAGACTTGCCGTCAACGGGCTTGGGGTTGGGGTAGGTAGCACCACCATCGGAGCCAGATCCATCGGTAGGGCTAGGAGGAGCGGCAGTAGTGGAGGCGACGGGGTAGGTGAAGTAAGAGGAAGGGCAAGATCCGGGGTGGGCAGGGTTGCAGCCTCCCGGAATGCCGGGAATGGGGGTAAAGGTCTCCTTGGCCGTGACAGTCTTGGTGGTGTAGGTGAAGTAGGACGAGGGGCATGATCCAGGGTGTGCAGGATTGCAACCACCGGGAATACCAGAGATGGAGGTAAAGGTAGCAGTGGGAGCAGCCTCGGTCGGATAGGTAAAGTAGGATGAGGGACAAGAGCCGGGGTGAGCAGGGTTGCAACCGCCGGGGATCTCAGTCTTGCTGGGCTGGGCCAGTGATGCTGTTGCACTGGCACAGTACTC
This sequence comes from Fusarium decemcellulare, assembly GCA_013266205.1. Classification (NCBI taxonomy): domain Eukaryota; kingdom Fungi; phylum Ascomycota; class Sordariomycetes; order Hypocreales; family Nectriaceae; genus Fusarium; species Fusarium decemcellulare. Next base: position 50,175 of record JAAGWO010000182.1, read on the forward strand.
GCGGTTGCGAGCGTTGTCCTCGCCTACACAGGCTGTGAGAGTGCATGCGCAGGCAACTTCGGGGGTTCCGGCGGCAACGCAGGCCTTGTAGGCATCCTGGCAATCGTCGCGGGGAGCGAGAGGAGCGGCAGAAGCAGCAGAGGCCACGGCCAAGGCAAAGACGATGTTGTTGAACATTTTGGAGGTTGCTTGTTCAATGAGGAGTGAATTGACTGAATTGTGTTGTGAAGATTTCTTAATCCAAGAGTGCCATCTTAGTCTTTATATGTCTATCGTATATGCCTCTCATACCCAGCCTAACCTCCCCATTTACGAGAAGCCCAACCGACGGCTGCAAGTTTGACAGCTCGATGGGCCCTGATGATATCATCGCCTTCGTCCTATCCATTGCCGAGGGTGGGACACTTCCATAGACGAGAGTCTAGAAGATGTTTATCGCGGACAGGCCCTCGGCACAGGCCATTTGACGTCAGGATCACGCTGAAAATAGACCCATCCCGAGAGCCGGTCCTAAACGTGCCAATCAGCGTTGCTCAAACTTGTCTGTTGCCGGGTTAGCTCACTGTTGCCGACGAGCCGATCACCGGTCCCGCCGTCCCGCCAACCTCTCGATCGGCGTGCGACTCCACTAATACGAGGACCAACCTTTGACTTTTCCCGGCCGAGTCGGAGCAATTCGTAGAGAATCACATTAACGTTTTGGCCTGACAATACGCACATGATCTCATAGTATCATGTCATAGGCGGTTAGTGCTAGCAGAGCGGTCCAACACCAGACCCCAAAGCGGAACTGCGGAACTCTGAGTCTGGTAACTAAGCCCCGTTGTGGCGTATTCGTTTCCCGTTTAGCAATGGACTATGCTGGACAAGTCGTAGCTGCATAATAAGTCCATATCTTTCAGCTCGTATTCAGTCTCGGTTATTCAGATTCGTGCACAAAGTTTATCTCGGCGTGGAAGAGAGGAATGACTGTGGACCTTCTTCTTTCTGAACGACTCGTATAGTCGTGCAAACCAAAAACTTGGTTTCTGCCTCGTATTGCAATGACTCTACACTCTGCATCATCCCCGCGAGAAGCAGATTAATGTATATACACGAAAGGTCTCGTCTCATTGTCAAATCCCATGAAAGACACTAAATCCCTATTCATCTCCACCATCGCCATTGTTCTTGGCTGCTTCCTCCGCGATTTCTGAAAACCTCTTCATTTGATGCTCCCAAGACTCGAAAAACGGCAAGTCGGGCTTGCACACAGTCCCAGACTTGGGCAAGTCTCCGTCGGTGAAATACCTGCCTACGGCTTCTTCAGTGCAATTCGATGGCTGCGTAATTGCTCCGTGCTGCAAGACGATTAGAAAACTATCAAGACACTTGAATAGAATACTTACACCAGCACCCTCATGGATGATGAGCCGGCTTCCTCTCAACCGGGCCGAGACCTCCCAAGCGTCGCTTAGGGGGGTAACAGGGTCGTAGATGCCGTTGACCAGAAGCACTGGAGAGCTCGTCTTGATGTTTCGAAGTTTGTTGGTGTCGACTTTCTCCGCGGCAGAAAACTTCCATTGAGAGCAGATGAGCCCCTGGTATAATGTGGTGTCGGATAATGAGCCTTGGGAGATGTGCGCTCTGTAGTTGGCGTAGTAATCTTCAGCGTCTTGGGCACGGAAAGAAGAGTCGATGCACGAGATGCCTTCCTGGGCATGCGTTGCCTTGTTCCAGATCGCGCTGCGGTTTGTGCTCACTGGGGAACCCGGTCCAAGAACAGCCGCGGTCCAGTTGCCTTTCAACGCAGCCTCGACTATTTGAATGCCCATGTCAAATTGGCCCATGAGGCTTGAGACAAGCCTTTGCTTAACAAAGGATATGGTCATGTTGCCACCGCCGAATTCTTCGGGCTCAGTTTTGCCGACCAAGCCGTCCATGGCATCATCGAAGGCCTTCAACAAGTCTCGCCCAGTAGTATCTTTTCCGGTAGAGTTTGCCAAAGAGCAGTATTCAGGCCCGCCTTTGACACATTCGTCAAAGAAGTTTCCAAGAGCCTTCTCGGCATCGCTGTTGCTACCGAGCCAGCTGCCAGTAACGTACGCGTCGGCGGACAAGGAAGAATCGAGCACGATGCGTCCGACACGATCAGGAAACATGGAGATGAAGACCTGACCCAGGATCGTGCCATAGGAAACACCCCAGTAGTTGAGTTTGTCGCCTTGGCCTAGGGCATCAACGATAGAAAGCATGTCTCTGGCGACAAAAGTAGTCCCGACGTAAGGGCCGTACTTTTTCTGGTCTCGGTAGCACGCCTCGGCTCGTTTGCCTTCCTTTTCCCAGTATTCTCCCTTGAGAAAGTCCCAAATATCGGTTTCCGGGAGGGACACATCTCGGCGTGCAAGAGGGCCTAATCCTGTCGTGTTGCAGGTGAATGGAATCGTACGGCCGGTGCCGCTGGTCTTGTCAGCCACGGGACATGTTCAAGAAAGACCCAACTTACCGTGGATCAAACCCAATTATATCATAATGCCCGCCTGTGAAACTGGTTGAGTTAGCATACAGTCGACATTGACAGCATGGATCACGTACTCAAGAAAGCGTTGGCCGAGGGTCGCTATTTGATCCACTCCAGAACCTCCTGGTCCGCCAGGGTTGTACAGAATACTGCCTTTGGATGGCTTCTTGGAGGCCTTGACTCTGATTAAATCAAGTTTGATGTCGCCATTGCTTTCGTCCGTGTAATCAAGGGGGACGGTGAGTCTCGCGCACTCATAGGCCTTTTGGCCCTTGGCCACACCTAGGTAATTGAGGTCGAGCTCGCATGGTTTCCAAGAAATGGTCGAGTTTTCTGGTGATTTTGAGCCACTATCGGCCGGCAGAGCCAATGCCGGGATCGAGGCTAGAAGGGTTTGAGTTAGGAAGATACTCTGTGGCTTCATGGTTGTTTGACTACAGATGTCAATGCAAACAACTAATCCTGATGGATAATCCCGAGTCTTATATACCCGGCATAAGAGTAGGACAATAGCCAAGGCTGGTGGTAACACAGCACAGCACTGCCGCGATCCTTTTCGTTGTGCAACCAATAATATGACTGCAGGTCGCCTGCTCATGCCCTTCATAAGATGAAGCCATGGTGCAGGGCTGCTCAGCCAACTACCCCAGCTTTGAGTGATGATGATTCGTCATATGCTGGGCGCTTGGGCTGAATCAGGACGAATAACCAGATTGTCAGCGCTAGATGGGTCCAAATAAAGTAATAGCCGACGGCAAGCATCAGCCTTGCGGATGATCCTGGTCTGGATCAGCAATCTTCTACTGTATACCGTATAGGCACCCAACCCATGATGACGCCAGCCAAGAGGCAAGCTCGGCATCCGGACATGTTGTGAATCCGCGGTGGGAGGCCTGTCAGATTCCATTTAATACAATAATCCAACAACTTAAACTGCTCTGGAGTAAAGGCTAACTTGAACCTCATGATTGGCTGGCTTACGGTAAAACGTAGGACTCTGAGGGGTAGAGTGGAAGATCAACAATGCTAATCGTGGCTGTGATGCGGCGGTGTCTGAAGCGATGAGAAACACGCGAGGATCTTTGCGGGGGGTCAGAGGCAACCCACCCTCGATCATTGGAGGCGTTACGACTTATCCACTTGCAATAAGTTATTTCTTTGCCTTTGGCTCATGTCTAGGCATTATTATACTGAACGTGGCGACGCGCCACCCCCAGCATCTATCTACCCCTGGTTGAAAATGTGACCAGGCTGTGAGAATCCTTCGGTGAAAATGAATGATTTTCCAAACTTCTCGGGCGAGTTCTGATTTAAGCAATTCTAGAGTTACAGAACCCGGTGCAAACATAGGTGCCCAAATTGTCGAGCATAAATATGTCATTAGTTATGATAATGACTCCGGCAGAGGCCAGCCTCAGCACTAAAAAGCACGGTTTCACACTCAGCAGCATCTCAACAAACCCAATGTTGCATAACACTGTATATAATATGCCAAGTAGCAGTATTAGATTATTCCTATCTCTCGTAGGTATAGGATGGTATCCCTGCTGGTGTTGGGCATGTACTTGTCCCTTGGCACTTGGTTTGAGGCCAATCATCAGTCTTAGTAGAGCCAGTCCTGTTTTATGTCTTCCCGCAGCATCTAGTGGTCATACTCGAGATGCTGATCGATTCTCAAGTTAAAGATATAATATTTTTATCAACAGACAGTCTTAATGCCACCAACGCCTTTGTTCCAAGACAGGCCTTTCAGGCATGACATGGTGAGACTCTGCACCATCAACCAACCTCGAATTTCGCCAACCCAGTATCGCATCTTTAGCAACGCTTTTGACGGATAAGAAATTAGGGTGACTAGGCCTTGAATTGATATTTATCCTTAATTTGGCAGTTTAATCCCCATTTCATCAAGAACAAGTCTGTTTGGCGGCACCGCCCCAAATGATAAATGCCATCCATGCTGCTCAGAGTGCTGGACTCAAGCTCTCCCGCCAATCCTCTAGCCTCTTTGTCTTACACATGATATCTATTCCAGCTGACTAAGTAAATGAAATGTTGATGATGGCATCGGCATGGCTTAACATTTCCGTTAGACTGTGCGGGGTACGGAAGTTGGTTCCGACTCGGATCGCCTACCGATCCGACGCTGCCATATATCAAATCCAATGTTCTCGATAAGATTCTCTTTGTTTTCATCCCCGCACAATCACTCGTCAGAATCTCAAGATGGTCCAGGTCAACAAGTATCACCTCTTCCCCACGGATCACATTCCAAACTCGCCACGGCCACTACTACACTACAAGAATGTCCTAGCAAAGCGGCCCGGCGCCTCACACTGCGACCCGGCTGAGGTCTGGGACATGTTCACCAAGAACGGGTGGAGGGTCGAGTGGATCTTTCGCTATGGCCCGACACAGCTGTCACATTTCCACTCCAAGGCACACGAGTGCATGGCCGTCATGTCCGGTACTGCCACCATCCGCTTTGGCGTCGCCGACACCTCGGAGGATCTGGAAGAAAACACGTACGGCGCTGCTTGGGAAAAGGGTGGAGTCGAATTACAAGCCGAAGCCGGCGACGTCTTTGTCATTCCTGCTGGTGTTGCGCACAAGACACACAAGACCAAGCCGGATGCCGAGTTCAAGCTCATGTCTCCTGGAAGTGGGCACGGCATCCAAGCCGATGACCCAAGGAAGGCCTTATCGGAGATCGAGTTGACCGGGTACACCATGATGGGAGCGTACAACGGGGGAGACTGGGACTTTGTTCAAAGGGGAGGAAACTTTGAGAAATCGTGGGCTGTTCCGAAGCCGCAGTATGATCCCGTGTTTGGAAAGTCGGAGCAAGGACTAGTCAAGACTTGGCAAGGCAAGGGTAAACCTGCGGAGGGCCTCGAGATCACGTTCAAGGATGGTGTTGCTATCCAGTCGCCTCTGGATGATCGCCCAACAAGTTCACGTCTGTAAAGGAGTGGTAATAAGATAGCGCTGTTGAAGTAATGACAACTCGGTAGATGTCTGCTTAACTAGACTACCAAGTTTACACCGTAACTTGCTCATAGATAGCATGTTGGTGCTGTCTTGCATGGAACATAGTCTCCCTAAGCCTGGGAGTTTGCCCTCTCAACAGCCACCTCCTCAACCTTTTCGTAGTGCTCCATGACCTTTTCCTCGACACTCTCATGGAAGACATCAACATCGGTTGAAGCAAACTTCCTGGCAGGGATGCGCTTCTCAAATAGGACATCCAGCTCAGCAAATGTTCGACCGTTAGGCTCAGGCAGCCTGAAGAAGGTGTAAATGATGCAGAGGAAACAGATTCCAGCCTATTCGGTCAGTACGCTATATGATAACTTGGGATGAAAACTTACCCAGAAGAAGCCAGTGTAGTTGCCCCAGTCCCAGGCCGTGGGATTAATCATGTACGGAAGCAGAACGGCGTTGATGATACTGACGATGTTGCTGCTCTTGTTAGTAGGCGTTCTACACGGGGACGGGTAACTTACTAAAGAATACGTCCGAGGACAACCGTCTTGATCTGGAGTCGACGCGATGACAGCTCGCCCACCAGCGAGTAGCATACAGTACCGACAGACAGCTGATAGAAGAGAGCCCAGACAATCATCATGCTTCCAGTCGCCAAAGATCCCTTGTCCCTATTGGACTCAGGCACCAAACCCAGGAAGCCGAGGATCATGAGCATAGTGCACAAACCGCAGAGACCATATAGATACAGCGATCGTCGACCGATGCCCGAAGTCATCAGACCCCAGGCACCAAACACGCCCACCATGTTGATGGCATACTGGCCGAGAGCGAATGAGTAGGCGTGCCTTGTAGACAGACCAGCCTGCTCAAGGAAATAGGTCGAGTAGTTCGAAAAAGAGTTGCCGCTCAGGTTCTGCATAGCCCAACACATGCACACAATTTCGGTGCGACGAAGGTCAACACCCTTGAAGCAATCCAAATACGAAGAACCCGCTGTCATCTTTTCCTCGAGAGCTGTTGTGTGGACCATCATGGCAATGGTCTCGTCTGCATCGAAATCCGTCTCGCGATCCAAGCTAGTCAGTCTCAGCAGCGACTTTTTGGCGTCCTGGATGCGGCCCTTTCGAACCAGCCACCAGGGAGACTCGGGCGAAAAGTAGAGACCGATAAACAGAGGCAACGGCCACATCCACTGCAGGCCGTAGGGAATTCTGTAAGCCCATTGATCCTCTCGGTCAATCATGGCGTGAATCACTCCAATGCCGATTTCCTGGCCAAGTCCCCAGCAAAAGTTGACGTAGGTGGTGAGATAACCGCGCAGAGCAACGGGGCATACCTCGGAGGCGTAGGTGATGCAGATGGTCTGGAAAATGCCCCACGGAATACCGCAGAGAATTTCAGCTGCCAGGAGGGTCTGAACGTTGTTTGCCGTAAAGAATAGCGTGATGAATGCCGACAGCCAGACGAGACAGGCCATGATGGTCTTGCGGTAGCCGAAGCGTTCTGACGCCCAGCCATTGATGAAGAGTCCGATGATGGAGCCACAGTTGGCGCCCTGCACGGTTAGTTACGGAGTCTTGCATTTTTGTATCGCTTGTGTCTTACATTGCTGAGGCCTGATTGCCACGCGGCAGAGACCTGGTAGTCGCCGTTGCTAGTGAGTTTGCCGTACTTGCGGTTAAACTGGGGGAAGGCATCTAACTTGTCAGCAACGCAACAGAGTTTTTACTGTCCAAGACTCACAAAAGTTGTTGACGAGACTGATATCGTAACCCTCCATGACAATACACGTCGAGATAAACAGACTCCACGCGATGGCCTTTGGATACAGCTTGATGCCCTGCATCAGAGTCATGTTCTGCTCCTTGTGCGCCGCAGATCGCGCATGGTCAACGACGGTGGCGTGCGCCTTGCTGGGATCGGCGTCAAGCCTAGGCTCAGCCGGTGTCGGCGAGACCTTGTCCTTTTCTTCAGCCATAACGACACAGATTGAGGCACAGAATCGACACAAAAGTTCATATAACGAGCACCGCTATCAAACCTGGGGAGTACGGGGCCCCGGGTTTCTTTTAAGATGGTGGTGGAAAGCTGGAGAAGATCAGCGAGAGACTCGGAGATGCCATGGAGCAACTGCCTCTGTGGGACAAAGCTCCTTTTCTCGTGAGTGGGGATGCTTGGCGGTGGGTCGTCGATGCCGCTGTGTGGCCGAGAAGGGGGAGAGATGTAACCCAGGAGGCTTTGTGAGTGGGCAGAGGGAGCAGGCATTAGAAGCATTGAGCACTGGCACCATTGCCGTGGATTGATGCTGTCAGACTCAGTGAGCCGACGATTGCCTCTGGTGGTCTTTCTGTCAAGAAACAATTGACTCAAGTGGAACGAGGTGGCTGGGCTCGAGACAAACCGGGGAGGTCAGGTTAAGCTTGTCTTGGAGCGGGCCCGGATCGGCCAATACAGACTCAGTCGATAAGCAACGGCCAACACCCGAACCCGAGTCGTGACGGTGCGGGGTCCTCATCTCCCTGCCTGTCTGACGGGTGATAAGTCAAGGTCTTGCCTGTCTGTTTTGTCGCTACCGGCAAACTCTCGTCGACACTTGTGCTTCAGCTTGAGCTTGGGCGATGCCAAGAATCCCACGCAATCAAATTTTGGGCCGAACCATTCGCTCCCGTTTGGCTCTGGTGGATTCCTCCCCCACCCAAAAGTGCGGTGTCACATGGTTCACCCGGCGATCCTTGCCCTTTGGCACCACGGGCAATTCCGGTGAGGAGCAGATTCTAGAATTGCAGTAAACTTGATGAGAATAACGTGGGATTGATCATGAATGGTATAGCTCTGCCAATATAGTAATCCTGATAAGATAGAACCCGTCGCCAGATAGAGGGGAACCCATCGTCAACAACACGTCGCTTACTTGCCCTAGTAAACGTACCTAAAGTACTTGTTCTCCAGGTCCGTCTCGTCGAGCAATCCCCGATGCCAGGCCTCCTCCTCGTTACCTGGCGCGTGCTCCGCCTGCCTCGACCTATTTCGGGTCCAGAGTAGCACCCAGATGCCAATGAGTGAAAGGACTTGGGCAGCGATGCAGAAAAACATCATTCCCACTCCGAGAGGATACCACGGTTCCTGCTCAGTCTTGAAAAAGAATGGTCCAACAAAGTTGCCGAGGCAGTATCCGATCAGAAGCATAGCAATGGTTGTGATTTTCTTGGTGTGTCCGGCGGTGTTGGCCGTGGCAACCGACATGTTCAGGGTGCCACTGGCGGTGTAGAAAAAGGTTATCCACAAGCATGCGAGCCGGCCGTATTGGTTGTCTTGGGAGAGGAAATGAAGTCCCAGAACACCAGCGAGGAACGGCATGAGGAAGATGATCATGATGAGAATTCGGCAGTTCTGGAATCGTGTAGCGCAGTAACTGTGATGATTAGAACGGTCCCAACTCGGATTGATAGACATACCAAGCAACCAAGCAGGCTACCACTTGGACACCACCAGAGGGCATCTGATACAAAGTGGTTTGGAGAGTGCTGAAGCCAGCGCCCTTGATGATGAGACCTTGGAACTACACAAGTTAGCCAGCATCGTTGCAAGTGGATTGAAAACCTACAGCACTCAAGCCACCATTGGGCGAGTTGCTCGTCAGCGCAAAAGTGAACAGCAACCAGGTCTTCAAGTCGGTCATTGCCTCCTTGAACTGTTTGATCTTGAAGCGCTTATTCTCAATGCCCGTTGCGTTCTCTTTGACTCGTGACACAGCATACCCTCTCTGCTCTTCTGTCAAAAACTTGGCCCGCATTGGCGCACCGGGAAGCATGAACCAGAGTAGAATACCCCAAGCAAAGGTGATGGCTCCCCAGATGATAAACAATAGTCTCCAAGATGAGAGCGACGACTCAATGTGTCCAATACCAAAGCTCGCAATGCCAGCAATGATGTATCCGACGCCGGAAGAACCAATCCAGATACCCAAGCGCAGGGGTTGTTCGGATCTGGTGTAGTACATGCTAAAGAGAAGCATAGTGCCCGGCTGGATGGCGGCCTCAAAAGCGCCAAGCAGGGTTCGTACAACCGCCAAGCTTGCAAAGCTATGGACGGCGCCGTGACACATTAGGACAGTGCCCCAAGTGACGACCTAACCTGTTAGCTAGACCAACAACACCCGAGAGAGCACATACTGTGGCGGCCATAAAGTAGTTGATCGGCAGGCGCTGCAACAGCATGCTCGTGGGAAACTCCCAAGCCATGTACCCCAAATAGAAGATAGCACTGGCCCAAGAGAACTCGGTCTTCTTGAGGCCAAGCTCCTCGCGCAGGCCAAACACGGCTGCATAGCTGATGGTGTTCTTGTCAATGGCTTGGAGCGTATAAGTCAGACACAAAAGAGGCATCAGCCGCATGTCAATCTTCCACCTCAGAGAGTGCGCAATCTCTGGGCTGATCTCGCCCTCCACATCGTGGTACAAGTTCAATGCCTCGGCGGTAGAAGCATCATTGATTTCGGCCTTGGAAAAGGCAGGGTCCTTCTTTTCTTGCGACATGGTTGCTTGCACAGACCAAAAACATCACGACGAGGACAGCGGATATATAGACAACCTGTGCGGGAATTAAACCCCCCTCTACGGAAAAGATAATCCCATGACTAAATGCTCCTCCGCGACCGCGCATCAGATCGTCAGATTCCCCAGTCAAATCCCGCCCGCTGACTGGGTTACATGCGAGGACTCGAGAGCGGGACGGTTATCAATCGCCCACCCCGGCCTTTATCAATCAGCTAAAAACCCCACCCATCGCCAGAGGCGCCGATTCCGGGCCGCAATGTCTCAGGCCAAGGCAAGCTGCTATCTCGTCTTATGTAGCATCCGGCCCTACCCCCATGCTCACGACGCGGGATATCCTGCAGAATGGGCTCGACTGCCGCCGTAATCATCCCACGATCAACATGGAGTCCGCCGCCGCCAAGTTGTATTGTCCACCAACCAGGGCAGGAGGAGGAGAGGATGTAACGCGCGATATGCGGTCGTCAGTTTTGGGCACTCATGCGGGTTCGTCAACTCGCTTGCACGAACGATGTAGGGTCTGCAGACGCACAAAAGTGACAATCGCTTATCTTTATGCTTATTTGGGACCAACAACGGAAGGTATTTAGAAAGGGCAAGAACAGTCTCCCTGTGCGATTTCGCTATCCTCCCTGTGTTTAAGCCTATTATAGCATTTAGTGGGTCCGCTAAGGATTTTAGTGTCTTGGCAAGGTACTTCAGTCTTATATATTCTGAAATACTAAAGAAAAATCTCTAGAAAGTTCAAATTAAGAGATAACTTCTTAAAAAAAGAATAGAGGTTAGGGTTAGAGGTTAGGATTCGATAGGATTAGTGGTTAGTGTTAGGGTTAGGGTTATGTTAGGGTTAGGGCTAGGATTAGACGTGAGGGTATATATATCTACTGAAAGTATCACAGGGAGGANNAGGGAGACTATCCTTGGCCTTTAGAAATGCAGATCGTGCACCTGAAACGACGATCAGTGGGATCCAAGCTCAGGATTATGTCTCGTTTCATCTTGATTTCTCCCAAGTCCTCGGGTCTGTGTTATTGTGGGTGGAACAGCATGTGGATTGGGTTGCAAGGGTGCTCTCTCATCACATGCTTTCGGTTGAATGATGCAAATGGATCAAAGGTCGTGGGGGAAGCCGAGCAAGGCCAGGATGCGGTGGAGGCTCTGCTTCTGAGCAACCCACAATACTATTTCAGCTTCCACAACTTTGAAGCTGGAGGCTGAAGGTTTGGTAGTATGTCTTTGCTGCCTCTCTTGACAAGGCCTACATGCGCGTGAGCCTATTACTTATACAGGCATGTAGGCAGCAATATCAATGCAGAGCGGATGGAATCAAATAATAGAACGTTTTTGATTTCTAGATGATGCTTTCTGATCTGAGATATGATATTAAAATGCTACGTTGAATGCATATCTTTCCCCTCTTCCTATACCCTTCAATATAAAGGAGGAACACATTAGTAAAAGAACGCGTTAAAATACACAAAATAGCACTTTGAATGAAACTTATTCCATTGAACCTACTTTTTGAATGCACTGCAGTATCAATAAGTCGCCCAGTCAGGACTAAATTAATATCTCTTAGAATGTTGTGCATCGAACGCTCAATAAATCCTCTATTACGTTGTTGGTTGTTCAATAGCTCGTCCATTAAGTCAAAGCTGTAGGTAGCCAGGAATAGGCATGGTTATAGATTAACTAGTGTTGGGAATAGAAACAAATTATCAGCAAGGGTGGCAAACCAGATCTGGTCATCTCTTTGACCAGGGACCGGAGCAAAACTACCGCTGTTGCCATATACAGACCCCAACAGGCAGATCATTCAGCTTACCAGGGTACTGTAGACGGAAATGAAACTTTATGCACCGACCGCTTTCAGCTTTCAGCGCAATCTGTCAAAACCAGCTGACAGCCAGCCGATTGGGCGGATAGAATTAATGCAGGGCACATCCTGTCAGACATGCACAAGCATGGGCGATCACAAAGACCTCAACATCGCAAAGCAAGCATAAATCAAAAATTGAATTTGATATAGACAGATCCATAACATCGTGTACTCCGGTTTACCAATATTTCCGTCCTTTTCCATGTTGTACATAAAAAAGCCAATTATGAACAAAGCAGCTCCTGCTTAGTCGTCAACACCGGTTGGTGTGTTGCAAAGGATGCCCTGATCAAGCTGCGGATATGTTAGTAAAAAGTCTTGAGAGATGCTACGGGGACTTACGATGGGCAGAACGCAGCATCGTGCTCGCTGGCCGATGGCAGAACAGACGGAGCTGAAGTTGTCGGCATCTGTAGGGTTCTCGGGGGCTATCAAAGTCAGTTGGAGCTTTCTAACGTTGGCTCTTGAGCACTTACGGTTGCCGCAGTCAAGGTCGGCAACTCCAAGGACATCGGTAGCACAGCACTGAGCAGTGCCGTACAAGCCGGAGCAGGGGATATATTGGCGCTTCTCCGCAGCGGGGAGAGCAGAGGCAGCAGTGGCCAGAAGAGCGAGAGTGGCGACGGTGAACTGCATTTTGAAAGATAGAAGAGGGATGAGATGGTTGAGATGAGATAGATGATGATGGTGTGATTGATGCCTCAACTCTAGAACATAGAGCCAGTATTTATACACATTTTTCAGCCTTGCCACCAAACGATTCAACAAACAAAATGAGCTGGTCCACATCGTCATTAGAGGCCTCATCACAGTGCACTCCTTGAAACGACTTCTCAATTGCGACGCCCAAGACAAATCGCAGTGTATAACACCGGACTATAGGTCTCAATTGAGGCCTCCGTCCGCAGATCAATTGAAAATTCCCAATTGACACGTCTTAACAGATGATTAAGATCGACCTCAGCTGGCTTGGACAGCTCTCAACGTCATCATCTCTCGACCGAGTTCCGTTCAGACCACTGATGATGAAAGAGGCCAAGGCGACCGTTATAGGGCCCGCGCGGGAACCATGTCGATAGCAGCGATAAAGTTGGGTCGAAACCTGCTGCAGCGTTGCAGCGGCGAGGGGCGAGACCACCAGCTCGACAGGGGTCGTCCAGTCTTCGCATTAACGTGTCGGCGGCGATCGCCCGTGAAATTCGGCGCTTCCAAGGTCCAGCTATTCGTGGCTCTGGCTCTAATTGGCTGCGGGATGTGGCAATCGCCCGAAGCGAGGGGCGGACGACGGAAATGATCTGCCACGATGGAACAAGCCACATGGCAATCGCAGATGAAGTTCAACGGTCGAAGGGGCCCATCGTTTGATAGTGTGGCTAGGCCGGAAACAGGAAACAGCTCGCAGATGACGTTCTCGAAGTCTGCACTGAACCAAGTGTTAGCGAAGGTCTGGCAGTTGGGACGGCAATCACATTGTCCAAGCTGGACCAGGGCAAGGCACCGCAATTTCACATCAAGGGGGAACTGGAAACAAATCAATGCCAATCAACGTTCCGTTTCATCAATTGACAATCCGACGGGGCATCTATCCTCCCGTCCACCTCCAAGGACTCCCTGGTCTGTCGTCGGGCCCTCGTAGAGCTGCCCATCTGACCTACAGACCATGCCTTCACCAAGTTCCCTCCAGACCAGACATCAGACCGACAGAGTAGAGTCAGACACGACCGGATCGAGAGGAGAGACGAGCCGCTACTGGAACTGGCAGTTCACAGTCGCGTTGACCTGCAGCGATCCGTTGGCGGCCTCGTCGTCGCCATCGACATCCGAGTCCACGGCATCGCTCATGTTCTCGTCCTCCGACTCATCACTCATGGGCTCGTAATCCTCATCATCCTCGTCGTCATCGTCGTCCCCACCGGCCTCCTCCTCGACCTGACCTGCGACCGGCTCTTCGTTCTGAGCAGCTGCCGGCTCCTCTTCCTCCTCCTCTGGCGTCCCATCGACCACGTAGATCAATCTGATTCCGGCCATACCGCGACCAGGAGGTAGGATACCAGTCACGAGCGGCGTGTCAGTAGGCCACACGACCATAGCAACCTCACCTCCGTTCGTGGGAAGCAATTCCATAGGCAATCCTGTCTCAGGGTTCTGAGGATCAAAAACTGTTTGGCGCAAATATACCTTGCGATGACCAGGTGGCAGATCCTGCTCCATCGTTCGCTGTCCATTGACACGGAACACAAATCCCCCAATCTGACCCGAAGTGCTCAACAGCTGGACCATTGCAGAAACCCCCCTGACTCCGCCATCTGCGCCTTGGTAGATAAAGACATGGGGGCTGTTCGGTCCTGGAGTCGAAGCCACGACGTCGGTTGACGGCCCACCCGACGGGTTCTGGAACCTCATAGCCACGAGGAACCCCCGCGGGTCAAGCAAGCCCACCAGTCGCAACTGATCCACATGTTCTGGCATGAACTGTCCGCCCATGTCAAAGTTAACCAATCGGTGAGGCGCGGGGTTCCAAGACGAAGCCATTGTCAAGGTATCGCTAAGCGTGTTGCTTGGTTCGGATGGTGTTGCGATGGTTGCAGGCTGTAGGGGTAACGTGGGGAGGATGTGTGCGGTGCGCGGTGAAGAGGCAGAGATTGGAATTTTTCAAGGGCTAGGGCAAGGCAAGGTAAACAAAACTCTTGAGCGGCGAGCCCGGCAGAAAAGGGACTGTTTGAGTGGCAGAAAAGCTGGTCTGAATATCAAAATCTGGTGGCAGCTGGCCGGCACTGGCAGACCGAAGCGAGCACCAACCCACTGTAGGAAATGAGTTTTAGGCGCCGCTGTTGTGGATTTATAGGGACAAGATGTAGAAATGGGTGCTCTTCGATATCATGAAGCTCGTTGCGCTTCAAATCTTGGGTGATCGTAGATACTCCCGAAGCAGTTATCTATCATGCTTGTGATCCAGCTTCCACAACAGCAAAGAACACAGTATCTTAACAGCATCTTAACACATCATAGCATCATAACCGATGCCAGCACAGTTGCACTCCCGAAGAAAACTCTGTTTGATTGGCTTTTCCAGCTGCAGGCACTTACGGACGATTTGTGACGGACACAGG
>JAAGWO010000182.1:65234-77631 GCA_013266205.1 Fusarium decemcellulare
CCTGTGCCTGTCACAAATCATCCGTAAGTGCCTGCAGGGTCATGAGCGCGGCTCTGTTGAGCTTTGTAGTATTTAAAGGGTACGCATAGTAATTTCTGGTGTGAGAAGAGCGATCACGCGATGCTTTGTAGATCACCTTTATGTTGTGCCATCCAATGCCTGTTGTTGGTTGTGACATCGGGTGTTTCCACATAGGGAGGCAGGAAGGATCGAATTGCCTATGATTGTTCCTGAAGAAGTCTCAATCATACCGACACTTCGAGCTTCACGTCTCCTGAAATGCACTTTGAAGACCAGTCTCAGCCCGGCCGTGCTAAAACCAGTCATAAGCCTGCTTACTTCCTGTACGTTCCTTCACGGGCAGCGTTTGATAGAGTATCCTTTACCTCGCTAAGAATCTCTCCCACCAGAGGCATGTTTGGATCCCAGACGGCGCTAGCCAATATAATCAGACAAACATAGCAGGCCGCCACTCAAGACGTCCTTGAAATCAACTTTCTGCTTCATGAAGTTTGGAATAGGCATAGATATTTGCATCCGTCGGTCTATATGATAAGCTTCTCGGATCACTGCTAAGAAGGCTCAATAGCGTGCTCGAGCTCGAGGATAAATAGTCTAGTTGCAGTTGCCATGCTGACTATCCATTCTACTTCCGGAAGACTCATGTGTCGTCGGAGCCAGGCCGATGGCCGGATGCACCTTCACCGGCTATCAGCCGAGAACTGAACCGATTAGTCTATTGCCGATCGCTTTTATCCCCGCAAACGGAGTGCTTCCCCTCCCGTCTGCTGGTGTAGCTCGGCTTATCCATGCTCATCGGATCCTTGCCCATCATGCTCCTTCAGCCCATGCCAAGACGTCGCTGCTTATCAGGCCCCATTCCCAAGAATCTGGTCTCGTGGGGATGCAGTCTGATTGCTAGCATACCCAGCTTACCTTACCTTATCTGGAGGATTCGCGAGGTGCGGAGTAATTAGCTCGGGATAAATAGTTCCCGAATTTTGCGTATTTATCACGACCGTCTCTTTCATCGCCTACTTTCCTTTGTAGCACAAACCTCGGACTTTCGTCACTTTTGATTAGGATCAACCTCAAGTCCAACATCTATTTTCCTCGCGCAGTATACCGATCTCCAACGTATCAATGGCAGAAAAAGCCCATGAGCGTTCCCAGCCGGAGCAGGATGTTCTTGAGGACGTTATCGATGTGCCCAAACCTGACCAAGAATTGACTCAAGACGAAGAATTGGCAATCGCACTGCAAAATTACGTTCCCGACACGCCTGAAGAGAAGCGTCTGGTGCGCAAAATTGACTTTGTCCTTCTGCCTTGTCTCTGGTGGATGTACGTTCTGGCATACCTTGACCGTGGCAATATCGTGAGTATTCTTCCTGGCTTTCTGCTCTTTTTACTGACAAGCGAACGAGGCCAACGCCAATGCAGCCGGTATGAGTGAAGAACTCAAGATGAACGACAAGGGTGAGCTTTTCACATTATGCCTCCCAAGATTCGAGTAACTAATGGCGATGAAGACTACTCTTTGCTAGTCTATCTCTTCTTCGTCGGGTACTTCCTCTGCGAGGTGCCTTCCAACATGATCATGAACAAATGCCGACCGTCTCTATACCTCCCAACCATTATTTGGGTCTGGGGCTGTGTTGTCCTTGGCCTATCTCAGGCAAAGAATTATGAAGGCTTCCTGGCTGGTCGTTTTTTCTTGGGTTGCATCGAGGCCGGTTTGTTTCCTGGAGCCATCTTTCTATTGACTTGTTGGTACACAAAGAAGGAGATTGGTCAGTTACGCGCCTGTTCATCCAACAACGGCTATTCTAACTTCGACAGGTAAACGGTTCTGCATCTTCTACACATCCGGCTGCATCGCCCCAGCTCTTGGCGGTATCATGGCGGGCGCCATCATCGACGGCCTTGAGGGTGCCAGAGGAATCCCAGGATGGCGCTGGCTGCTCATTGTCGAGGGCGTCCTTACCGTCGTCTGCGGCTTCGGTCTCTATTTCATCCTCCCCGATTATCCCCAAAACGCACGATACTTCACACCCGAACAGCGTCGACTGGCCTCTGTGCGCATTCTCTTTGACCGACAGTTGACTGTCTCCGTCACGACCCGTCGAATGACGTCTTGGCAAGCATTCAAGGCCGTTGTTTTGGACGGCAAGACGTGGTTCTTCCTCGTTAGCTACAGCATCATCATCATGGGCATGTCCATTTCCTATTTTGTACCATCGATCCTCAGGAATATGGGCTACACTAGCGTCACAGCGCAGTGGATGACTGTTCCCATCTGGATCACAGGCGCTGTCTGTCAGCTGGCATTGTCGTGGACGTCAGACAAAGCTCAAGACCGCAGATGGCACACTGTTGGACTATTCACCCTCTCGGCTGCCGCCTGTCTCGTGTCGGCATTTGTTAAACCTGCCGTGGCCAAGTATGTCATGATGTGCTGTCTCGTTGCCGGCCTCTACACGGGTCTGCCATTAATGCTCAATTGGACAAGCGAGTGCATCCCGTTTCCGGATCAGAAGCGATCAATCGCAATCGCCTTTGTCAATTCGTTTGGGCATCTCGCCATCATCTACGGTAGTTATCTGTGGCCAAGCACGAATGCGCCTCAGCATCTTCTTGGTTTTGCCACACTGACAGCGGCTTGTGGCGGTGGTGCTTTGCTCGCGATTGTGGCTCCGTGGATCTTCAAACTTCTGCCCAAAGAGCCTGCCACCAGAGCAGAGCGCGACATCTTTGCGTTGCAAGGCCAGCCAACAGTTTTCGATGACACAGCCAATGCCCAGAAGTCATAAGCGGGCTTATCGTTGATCCACAAGGCAGTGTACCGGGGTGACCTATTCCTGGAAATATCCAGCCCGGGTTCAAGCTGTATGTATCAAAAGCAGAGATATCGAAATAAATTCACCAATATTTACTGTCCCATCAAGATGCCACGTTTATGTGAGGAGATTGCCCGCAAACAATGAATGTTTCCCGCATCGCCGGGATCCAGATCTGCTCGCCGGCTATCTAGTTCCGTTGAAGGTAGGATCGGCCTCGCCAAGACGTGCCAAGACTAGAGGATTTGCCAAGGCTTACCAGAAAAGCATGCCTAGCCGACATCATTGCGCATTCGGAGCTACAGTATCTCTCAACTGTGAGGGGAGGCTTTACGAACAGTTGACCGCTTATCTCGCGAGGACCTTCCCCTCGTTTTGCCTTGGCAAATGATCTTCTGACAACTTGCAAGGATTCCCGGCTTTGAACTTATCAAGACATCGGGATATCGGGTTATTGTGAACGGGTTCGTTTCGGGCATTCGTCATAACATTTTGACTCAGGCTTTCTAACCAATTCATTCCTTGGTGTGATTTTGAAGACTTCGCAGAACTACAGCTCAAAGCTTTGACTCCTTTCGTACCGTGTGATACAAGTCCATAACAAAGTTTTCCTTGCTCTCCAACCTCGAAGCAGACTCCTCAAACAGACGTGGTAATCTAGTACCCGAGTAAGGAACATCTTGCAAAATGATGCGACTTAGGCCTTGCGCAGCCAAGAAAATCTGAGGCATGCCGTGACCAGTGAAGCCACCCATGATAAACATGTTGTCTCGCCCTGGGACCCGACCAAGCCGAGGCAGTCGATCTGCCGAATATCCCATGACTGCAAAAGAAAGAAGCGTGTTAGTGGGCGAGAATCATGAAACTTATCGAGTGGACTCACTTCCTGTCCAGATCTGATCAGTGTATGCCTCACTGTCTTCCCAGCCTCTAAAATGCTTCTGCATGTACCCATCAAAATAGTTCTTTGCTCTTTCAATCATCTTGGTGTCATCCACGTTGCCGTACCAATCATTCAAATGCTTGAGATAAGTCCGTCGGGCCCCGCCAACAACGATGCTCCCATCAGTTCGAGGAATCAGGTAATCGTAATCCCACTCGTTGAAACGTAAAGCATAAGTGTTCGTTAGGAGCGGAATCGCCTTGTGGCTCGGCGTAACGATACGGCTACAAACGGTACGGTATGGGATAATCTTCTCGTGGTATTCCGGGAGGAGGGCGGCAGTGTAGGCATTGGTGGCCATGACTACCTGGCGTGCCCTAACAGTCCCGCGTCCGGTGGTAATTACCCAACGTCCGTCCTTCTCTGGCGTTGATGAAATTGCCGTGACGGGAGTTCCTGTCTGAAGATTGACGTTGCCATAGGCGAGGGCGCGAGTGAACATGTGGTGAACCAGTTTGTATGGCCAGATGTGGCCGGCGGTGTACTTGTAGACACCTTTTGCGCCTTTGACACCAGAGACCTGGGGTTTCTGATGTTATCGACATGATCAATACAAAAAGTGAGTATCATAGAATGCATACCATCTCAGCATCTTTGCCGTCGAGGTAGAAAGCCGACCGAGTCGCTTTCACACCTGCTTCGATGAACTTGTCGTATCTCGCTTTAAGTGACGCGTTATGCTGCTCCGAGAGCATAGCGTCCACAGCTTGGGTGACGACAAAGTCGCATTCAATATCCGAATCCCGGATATAATCCTTGACCGCTTCGAAGTTGGCAAGCTCAAAGTCGGCGATCTCGGCTGCAGCCTCTACCCCATGTTTCTCGGAAACGCTAGAGCAGAGATTATAAACATCTGGCTTTAGATGGCCTCCTACAAAGTATCACGTCAGCTCATAGATGGGCGAGTCGTGAGGGGAGAGGGCAGCGCATATCATACCATTACGTCCTGTGGCCCCGGAGCAGAGCTGACGAGCTTCCAGAACCAAAATGGACTTATTTTTGGATTCATCCTGAGACAGCAAGTGTGTTAAAAGAGAACCACCAGAAAAGCCCGCCCCAATGATGAGAATATCGCATTCCGAAGGTAGTGATTCTGTCGATCGATGATTGTCAAGCGGTCCTGGCGAAGAACGCCAGAAGGACGACATGCCTTGGGGAGGTGGAAAGGGCTTCGACATTTTGGCGGATATCTCAGCGTCAGATGATAGGAGAAAGATTGGCATCACGATCGAAGATAAGAAATGGAGTTGGGGTAGTTGGCCGACTTTGGCTATTAGTAATAGGTCTCTCGGATCTTCATTGCCGAGGATTGTGACTTGTCAAGAATACCGGAAGCACAGCCACCCTCTAACTCAACGATCACATAGAGGCGCGACTCAATCTCCAGTGGCATAGTGGCTATATTCAATATAGACTTAAATACATATTGGTTTCCTCGTTTTTCCCCCCAAACTCAACCCAAACAATGATAATCCTTAAGAGAGTACAGCAATGACAACAATAGGTATCTACAAATAGAACCTGAGACAAAACAAAAAGTTTTATACTCATGTGTGACACATCATTTTGTAGCGTAATTTACAATTCTTTCATTAATCCTCATCTACAGTTGTATAAACATCCTGAATCAGCCTTGAAATTGTATATTGTCAAGGATGCCAGGCCTTTCCGACATGACATGCCCACTCTCCTCCTGCGTCAGATTCTCAGAGTGAAGATATATCTGATCATCAAGCGTCCGCATGAAAAAGTCTACCCTTCTCCCATATATTGTGTTCCCATTCATTCCGATCTGGAGGCTAGCCGTGGGCTCGGCAACAAAGAACCGAATTCTCCTCTCGTCTGGCGGCGGCCCAGCCGGAATTGAAGATGGCTGACCAGTATGGTCCAAGGTCACGCCGTGTTCAATCTCGATTATCCGCCGTCCAATGGCGTGCAAGGCACTATTCTCCCAGAGGCTCTCGCGCGGCGCTCCCAAGATTCTCATCAAGCGCAATGCGTCCAGTCGTACATCCAATGCACGACATCTCAAGACGATAAAGAAGAACAGCGGCGTGAATGCCATCTCAAAGACAAATGTTGGCGTGCGGGTATTTGAAACATGGATACGCCCCGCTCGTTCAACCATTCGGCGGAAGTCATTGATGAATTGATCAAAGACCGTTTCATCGGAGGAAAACGTCGTCCTGGAACATATTCGACAAATATCGTACCGTAATAGGACAAAGTTCATTGTAATATCCGTCATAGGTGTCACCTCAAAATTAGAACTCTGGAATAGGATATTCCAGGTGTTAAGCAAAGAATGGATCCTCGCCTGTTCCGTAATAAGATCAGGCCGGGGTTCCCCATGTCTCATGGGTCCAGTTCGATACATATCGCCGGATCGGCTCAGCCGCGCTGACTGACTAAAGATATCGTCCATCATAGCCTGCGCCTCGGAAAAGGTGGAGAAGGATGTCGGTACGGGCAGCTCCAGTACGGACAAGTTGGGGAAGTCCGAACTATTGTTGCCCACGCAAAACGGAACTGCGCTTAACCGTCGGAAAACTGGGTACAAGTGTTCCATGACCCAGGAAGAAGAGCCCTGGTGCGTACTCAGAATGGCAATACCGTGGTTGCAGTGTCGCATGGCCGCTTCTTTGTTGAATTGCAGAAACTCGATGCAGATGAAGAGAAGACAGACCAGCAACACCACGGGCTGGTCGCCAATTCTCTTGACCTCGCGGATTGCCGAGTTGTAGTGTTGCAGAGCGAGACTGTTGTCTAGCTGCTCTCCAGACCTGGCCCTGTTCTCCATGTCCTCATACAGCAAGCTGATAGCAATGACACAATGCCGTACTGCTGGCTCGTTATGGCAAAACTGCATGACCAAATCCGTCCAGAAGTAGGGCTCAGCTGGGCCAGAAAGAAACGGCCCAGCCATCTCGCAGAAGTACTGCAAGGCTTTGCTTTCATCGGTCGTTCCCAAAAAGTTGCTCAGCGGCCGGTAATGATCCACTTCATTCCGGATTGTCGGCGCGTATCCGTCGCATTTCCGTCCCGTACTGACACATCGCTGGCAATAAGGCTTGCCCTCATCGCATTTAACCTATTGTAAAAAACATCAGGTCTGGTTCCCTAGCAGTCCTTTTCTTTTCTCGTCTTACCTTGCGGACTCTAGTTTCTGTTAGTCAAGGCATTCTTTCAGCTCCCTGGTAGACTACTTACTTGCACGTTAAGCACCCGGTCCTAACCTTCCGGCTCCCTTTCCGAGGCATGGCGTAATTCTTTACTGTCTGGGTCCGAGCAAGCAAGTCCGATCGAGCCTGTGAGATGATAATTTTGTCGTTAAACGGAGAGAACGAGCGAGATCATATGTCAGTTGCGATAGACGCAAACCGAAACCCCTGTCCTTGGCTAGCCAATTACGAGAGTAAGACGATCCACCCATGTCGCACCAGAGCACAGCCCTACAGGATTCCCTTTAAATAAAGCTTATACTTTGGGGGCGCAGTGTGAGATTCGGTAGTCCGAAGCGTACGGTGAATGGATCAAAGTCCGAGCCATCCAATTGAAGTCCCACGGACATCAGGCCATATACCGGATTACCAACCTAAGTAGCTTCTGCTGTCAGGATCAATGATGAAATACGTGGAACTGCAATTAAAAAGCATGACATAAGCCCAGTATATAAATACCAATGTTTCAGGAAATAACTTGAATACGAAAATGCTCAGCCTTATCCGGGGGGGCTTTTAGACGCGCGCTTTTAGACGCTCTCCTTGACAGGCGCCGCAGCCTCTACTCCGTGCGTGATGACTCCCATCTTCCTCTGCTTGCGCCACTCTTCTGCATAGCGGACTCCAAATCCATGCTCGAATACGACACGAATCTCTTCGAGTGTCATTCCGGCTGCTTCGGGATAGCAGAAGAAGACAAAAATAAAACCCAGGAGCGAAAGCGCCGCGTAGAAGCCGAAGGTTCCGGAGGGCGAAATGCCACGCATCATTGACAGGAATGTCGACGATACAATGATGTTCGGGCCCCAGTTGCAAATGTTGATCATCATGGTTCCCATCGCACGAACTTCCATCGGCAAGAACTCGTTGGCTTGCCACGGCACGCACCCCAATCCCGCAGCGTAACAAGCCACAAACATGATCATCGAGACCAAGACAACGATAGCGGGCCATCCGATCGTATCGTCCGTAAGTTCGAGGGTGTTTCGGTCGATCGGGATTCGAACAAAGACGCCAGCCGCAATGACGAGAAAGACGGGCATTCCCCACATGGTCCAGAGCAAAAGGCGGCGTCGTCCAACTCGATCGATGAGGAAGATAGACAAGAACGTGAACAGCCAGTTGGTCGCCGTGACGATGGTTCCTACTGCGATCGGGTTGTTGAAGCCAACGATCTGGAACAGAGTGCTCGAGTAATACATCAGGGTGTTGAAGCCACAGAGTTGCTGAGTAGCCATCAGACCGCACGCGACGATGGCTGCTCGACGGTTGGCAGGGATAAACGTAAGGCTCTTGAGAGCCTGGCGGATCGAAACCTCCTCGTTCAGCGCCTTGGCTTGGGAAACACCATGCTGGATATGAGCCACCATCTGCGTCACTTGGCTTTCGTCGGCCGTCGGATACATTCGTCGCAACACGTGGATGCACTCTTCAGTCCGGTTATGGAAGAGTAGTTGACGGGGCGATTCAGGGCACCAGAACAACAAGACACCCAGTAGAATGGACGGAATTCCACCAAGTCCAACCATATATCGCCATCCATGATTGACCTTGTAAAACGCTGCGTCGAAGCCATAAGCCAAAAGAGAACCGGTTCCGAGGAAGACCATGTCGATCGAGATCATTCGGCCACGGTACTTAGCGGGAGAGATTTCGGCAATGTACAAAGGAATGATCTGTCTCATCAGCACACATACATACATATGAAGGGTATCATATCATGACATACCATGGAGGCTGAACCGACACCGAGACCAACAAGGATTCGGCCGACACACATCTGGGCAAGCGAGTACGACGTGGCCTGGACGAGCGCCCCCAAGGTGAAGAGCACCGAGGAGAACCAAATCGCCGGCTTGCGTCCATACTTGTCGGCAGTGACACCAGCAATGATGGCTCCGAACAAGGCACCGGCTGCACACAAAGCTGTGATGAGCTCCTTCTCCCAGTGGTCAAGCAACCGACCATTGAGGTCAGTCCCAAGGACAACCAGGACACCAGAGATGACTCCAGTGTCATAGCCAAAGAGCATTCCGCCGATGGCGGTAGCGACGACGCAGAGGTTTAAAAAGAGACCAGGAGTGGAGTCCTCGATAAAGTCCTCTCCCCCCTTGAGGTCATGATCCTCAGCATGAGGAGTCTCAGAGTGGGCGGCAGCAGCCATGACTTCGTCTTTTCCTGCCATTTTGAACAAATAGGGAAGTAATTGAGCGAGATGTGATGGTGGCGGTGATGGAGAATTCGGAGTAGATGGCTCTCTTCGGGGTTTTATACCCAAATACGGCCCAACGGGAGAGAGTCTGTGAGGTGATAAACGGCGGCATCAGGTCACCATTCCAAGGACGTTAGCCAGACCCTGACAAGCCGGGTGCCGTCCCGTCCAATGGCGAGCGACATGATTCCCGACTCAAACATGACCCACAAGCTGGGTCTGGGGGTTTGGCGGAGAAGTTGGAGCGCTGCATCTCCCCATGGGGTTGAGAGTTCGCCTGATTAGCTCCCGCAACGGATCGAGGTGAGTTATTATGGCTGATTTTGGAAAGTGTATCCGTTAGATGGGCAGCTGTCTCCTTCAATGTCGTGTTGGACGAACCTTGAAGGTAACATGACTCGCATACTGCGCATTGGCCACAAGCCAGATCGTGACCACCGACTTGTCGGAAACGACTATCCGAAGTCTAGATTCACAATATTCTTAGATGCTTCAAACCTTTCTATAGACTCTTAAGTTTAGCATTGCACTGTACGTAATTGCCCAGACTCTAGGTAGTTGGCTTCTTAGGTAGGAATTTGAACCGGTTGAGGTTGGCGACGGACGGGTTTCTTCAATCAGCCTACTGGGCAAGTCTCTCCTTGATCCTGGCAAGCCTATCCGGCCCAGGTCCACTACAGGCTCGGCTTTGCCGTGGGGTTAGCTCCATCCCCGCACCAAACTGCCCTCATGAGTGATACCCGGTCACGGTTCTGCCAATCTGTCTGGGGTAGCCGAACCCTCCACTCTTCTCCAGACTCGATAGGTGCCCATGAGCTCGTATTGGTTGCGCCTAGACTCGCTTCTTTGACTAAATTCCTCTGGACACTGAGGTTATATCCTCGTGAACTCAATTATGCCAAACCCAATCACGATTACCCAAAACGAGGCCGGGTATTGTTGGATTGAGGACAATAGAAACCATCATGGTTATGGCTTGATCGTCCATTTAGTCAATACAACATCTTCTAAGACTGGATACCCTATGTACATGTAATGCAAAGAGCAAAAATCATACCTAGTTAAAGTCTTACCTACTCCTGCAATGACAAGCCTCGCTACTGCTGGGCAACATTGCCTATTCTTGGTCCTCCGGTTGCACCTCGTGGATGACTCACACCAAGGCCTACCATAACGACTATAAATATGCCCTGTCTTCCTTCGACTTCCTATTCTTTTGGAATCACCGCCGCGACGGCCCTCACGAAACTCGAGAAGTTGAAGGAAAGGTCGAAGTGATTGGTCTTAAACAGGTGTCCTGTACATCACCGATCATTATACTAACTCCTCTTCTCGAAGCGACAGAGGCTAGCTACAAGACCAGAGAACATGGGTTTTGTTCATCAGCAGCATCTCAATAAAATCTGTATACCACAAGACACAGGCACTTAGTCTACATCCAGTCGAGTTGTACAATCACGTTGACGGTTCACCTATCGAACAATGGTAGCGAATCAAGTACAGCACAAACAACTCAATTCCTATTCCGATGTGCCGTCTGTCAAATTCCAACGTCCTTATCGCCGAATTCGCCAGTCCCAAAATCACCCTTGCCACCTAGAAAATCACACAGGCCGCATCCGGATCGGCAGGGGAGGGAGAGCCTGGGGGCATTCCTGGATGATGTGCCCTTTCTCGGCACAGCCAAGACATCTGGCCTCCTCCTTCTTCTTCTTCTTCTGCTGCTGCTGCTGGGCCGCATTATCGAACTTAACCCCGTCTGGGGCGGCCGGGGACATTCTCGGCATGTCAAACCGGCGATACTTGATCACCTTCCCCCCAGGCAAACGGCGGACTCTATCACCGGGTCTAGTATCCCCGGGGTTAAAGATGACGCAAGCTATGTCGTCCTCTGGGTAGAGGTCTTGCATCGTCTGAATTGCCGCAAAAAATGTCGCCTTATCGCCTTGGAAGGCCATGCCGTCTGCGCCCGCTCTACACTCGTAAGACACAACGAAGTCTCGCGAGAGTGCCATGACGTTATCGTCAGGGCCGCCAGCAACGTTCTTCCACGGGGTTGGGCTATCGAGCCTTTCCTCGTCTAGCTCCAAGGCGCCGCTATCTAGCTGCTTGGGGGCGGCGGGTTGGGGGTACTCTTGCTTGGGCTCCATGTCGTGATAGTACATTAAATAGCTTCTAAATGAGTGTGTCAGCGGTTAAGCAGAAACAGATGAAGCACAGACATGCGCTGCAACATACGTACCAAAGGCGCGTCTGGGATCGGCTGGGTTGGCTGGGCTTGGAATTGTTGATGTCTTCACGAATTTTGAAGCGCAAAAACAATGAGGAAAAGAGAAAATCCTTTTGCCTGCTGTGGCCGCGAAAATGGGTTACGTATCTGGCACCGTCGGGACTGCGGTGCTAGCAGTGCAAGCCAGACTCGTCAGAGCGCCATGCAACAGCGCGAGACTACGAAACTCTGATGAGACCTCAGACAAGAATAGATCTATCTAAATTTCAATAAATACAGAATATCAATTTCTCGCATTCATTTGCTGTGTCTAAGTCTATTTCCAACTTCACGACGTGAGATCCCTCCCGACTTTGAAGCTCAGTTACCGAGACGGACGGTACGGTCACGCTCACAGTTCACTTGTCAAATTATAGCAGGAAATAAAGAAAACCACAAATCATTCCATTTCGCCTCGACTATTATGAGGCCAACAGCCTCACTCCGGGTTCCTAGGTACGGGGGGCTGCCAGGGGACACTGAGGTAGGGTGTGTCCCTTGGCACCACACCCAAGGCACCTAGTCTTCGACAACGGCTCTATATACACCCTCTTCACTCCACCGGTAATAGCTCTACCCATCACGTTGCGCGTGACAGGGAAGAGAGCAAGGCCCAACTGCTCGTCGGGGTAGAGGGTGTCATGGCCCTCCGGAACAAAGGTCGGGCCGACCGGCAGATTGACCTCGGGTGCCGGCGAAGGCCGCCAACTATCGGAATGCAAAGGGAGCCTTGGTATGAAAAGGAGGTCTTGAAGAATGCAGCTGCAAGGCCGAGCCGAAGCAGCTCGGACGAAGCTTATGAGAGGGATACGAAGTATATAAGGGAGATCATATGCGAAGTCAGTAGGGCAAGAATCAAGACCGTCACTTCTCGTTAGCTACCTTCTCACTGCGACCTACCTGCTTGACCTCT
>JAAGWO010000183.1:0-58146 GCA_013266205.1 Fusarium decemcellulare
TTTTTTTTTTTTTTTTTTGTATCGGAGAAATGATATTTGAGAAGTCACTGTCAGTCACATGCTCGAAGCTGTTGCGTATTATGTCTTGTAATCTGTCCAAAACTCACAGACGGGAGAGGTGTTGGTACGCATTGGTTGGTGTAAAAATAAGATGTCAACCCCTGGGGTTGAAGGATCCTTTCTCCAAACTTTAAAAAGCTTAACCTCGGAAAACCCCAGTAGGTAGATCTGACTGCAGGGACCTAATTTCAGTGCCGGTCCTGGGGAAATTGTTCTGGGGGAAAGACCCATGTGCTACCTGCGACCGCCATCTAATCTCGCTAGACTTAAGCTTCTAGATCTGCCCTGCTCAGCCAGGTTGTGCTGCAGAGCTAATCCCAAAGCGCCCACGGATCTCGGACTCAACCACAGCAATCCACCTTGCCCTGCCCTACGGCTGAGTAAGATCGCCTTGTAGGATCCAAACCCTCGTGCTTTAGCAGACCGCGAGATTTCAGACCTCGGACTCACGATATGAGATGCGACATGCGAGATTAGGACGTAGAAGGGCCTGAATACTCTAAAGATGACTCTCTAGTAATATATAAACCCGCCGTGATTATTGCTCCTAAACGCTTCTGAATCGTTCATCACCCAAGCTTTCATCTACAAGAACAAACACATCTTAAATCTACTTCATCCCTACAACCTGTCATCACCACCAAATTTCCAACTGCAACTCTACAAAATGCCTTCCATCTCTACAATTATCCCCATGTCCCTGGCAATCATTGCCGCCTCGGCCCCATGGGCCAACGCCCTTGGCTGCTACTCCGGCATGACGTTCAACTATCTCCACGGCGGCGAAAGTGACCTGACCCAAGAGGTCACCAATGACATTCACACCACCTGCACCATGGTCGCCGGCAAGATCATCAAGCCCTCCGAGCCGTTCTGGCACTGTACCAACTGGGAGAAGACCATCTCCCCCAACATCGATTGTTACTCCGATTGCATGGACGGTTGCAGCACCTACAAGGAGAGCGTCCGCTGGGGCTGCAACCTCGGCTGTGACCCCAACTGCGCCTCCCCTCCCGAAGGAGGTTTTAACCACATCGAGTGGGCCATCGAGGTCCGCGACGGGCAGACTGAGCACGAAATCACTTACGAGCAGTGCACCGAGGCGTTTAACACTGAGCTCACGGGTTGCCAGTCCGGTAGCGAGCAGAACCACCACGGCTTTTGGTTCAGGATCGACCCTCAGTCGGGCGCTTGTGCATAAATCTGGGGTCTGTTTGCATCATTGAGCGGTGGAGGGAACGTTGTGCTACTATTCTATCTTTCTGTATTATTTTTAAGTTATAGATCACTTGGCTCTATTAATAAGCCCGTTTATATTGAACATGACTGTTGTACTGCCTGTCGTTTGATCAATTGTGTTGGGACTTCTCTGGTCACCCTAGGTACGTAATGGCCCCTAGCAAGTGGGCAGTTTGGGGTAGCAAATCCAGTTTATAAGAATGAGTTTCAGTTCGACATAGTCTCTCGGGCGAAGCTCGCTCCACTGGTCGTTTAGCGGCATGGCTGTATTTATCCCGATGGCAAGTGGTGATTTCTAATTTGATCCGGGACGCGATATCCCTTGACGAAGCACGATAGAAGGGACGGAGAATTGAACCCAGTATGCAACGACATTCCAGCCATGTTGGCCAATAGTTGTGCGAATCGTGGTTATTGTCTCACATGGTTAGAAGATGTATTAGAAGATGGAAAGAGATGGTGTCCTATGAGTTAAGTAAAAGGAGGAGGTATCGTACAAACGCTGTAGGGTGTGCCAGTCGCTGGAGTTCTAAGCAACGTCCCCTTGATGTGACCCCCTAACTGGTCTTAATAAATAGTAACTAGTTCCTTAACTCCTTTTACTTGCAGGGCTCCTGTGATCCCTCTTCACAAGGAAGGTTCGTATCTGGTCTGGTCCCAATTGTAGCGGCAAGTGTCCGCTCTGTATACATGTATCTCAGGAACCACTAAATACAAGTACTCGATTCGAGATTCTCGGTGACACTACTATAGAACGCTTGGTCAAGGAAAAAGAAGATCGACATTACACCAACACCAATACCCAAGCCTCGCTGGGCCACATTGCAGTCATAACTCCAAAGAATACGCCATTGGTCTTGTATCTTAGGCTACTGTGTACGATTTGGGGGTGAATTCGAAAACTTGTTCTTTATAACTGTCAACGTTATTGGCTCTTGGTAGTCCAGAAGCGTGGATTAGATAAAGTATAAGTTTAGTACCTAAAATACTTGAGCGTTTTCAAGGGTCGTTTCCAGTGAGGGTTGACCTCATCTTTCTCTACACCTGCACCACGATTAATGTGGCCCGTGGCCGAAAATGGCGCAGGTCCCAATCCGTAGACATAGTTTACAACCTCCTTATCAAGACTAATATATCGCCCAACTCTGAGTTGCTTGGACCTGATCAGCACGCGCATCTTGACTCTCATATCGACAGGCCGGTCCCTCCAACCAAGCTTGTCACGGATGTCGCTCAAGAGGCCCGCATAATTGCCTTGATCCTGAAGAAAGGCCAGAAAGCTGAGCTCAACGGACTGTAATGTCGATGGAAGCTTTGCGAGAAAAGACACAAGATCAGATTGGGTCACCTGCATTGAGGATAGCCCAAAATGCTTGAGCTTTGTCCAATGGTCAATCGGAAACACGCTGAATAGCGACACGAACTCGTCCATGCTGCCCCGCCCATGGATGCCGTGGTCGTAATAGTCAGTTTGTAGGACGACATGCTCCAAGTCCGGTGCTCCGGCGAGAGCCTTGTGCAGATCCCCATTGCGATAACTGTCCCAATCCTCGGCCTCCCCGTCTATCGAGCGTCCTGTGAGTAAGGAAAGGTCGACACGCCGGAATCCAGGGCGCCTGAGGACGGTGGAGAGGTTATGATACTCCTCAGTTGGCGGATGAAAAGCAAAGTGGTTAATTCCGGTCAGGTGCTTGTGGTTGTCAAGGACCAATTCCGAGACATGGTGGTGTTGCACTTCTGCCAGAATGCGCGTGACAATACGAAACCCACGCCATTCGTTCTTCTTTTCCTCACTGGCGTCACCAGCCCATGGTGACGGTGTTTCTAGACTGAAGCCGTCTGTCCCAACTAGCCAGCCTCTTGGGATTGGGTAGAGGAAACCGTAAGGCAAGTCTCGGATCATGGGTGTCTTGTATAGAGGCTCAAACAGAAAGCCGTGGGCTGCTGGTGTGACGGTGACCCTTTTAAGACGAGGAAATCGTTGAAGAGCGTACCGGAAAACATTCTCGTCAGCATGTGACGCCAATATCTGCTGCTGTTGTTGTAAGAGGACTCGGTAGTACTTGAATGATTCCCGGAAAGACATGGAATTGTCCAACTCTTCTTGTCTCGCAACGGTATCGGGTCGTTTGGGGCGGCGTCCCATGCGTGATTTGAGATGCTCGATGCTAATTTTGCAACGTTGAATGAACCACTCCGGCATATCTTCCTGTGTGTCTTCTTCATCCAGGCCCAAACCATAGTAATCCGTCCCTTCATCGCTTTCCATCGGTCCCAGAGTGGCATCATCCCAGATGATCTCCTCTACACATTGTCGAAACGTGTCATGTTCTGCAATACTGCGGAGTACACTAATATTACGCTGGCTGGGGGAAATAAAGACACGGCTCAGACGTAACCGAGTTTTGTCGCTGAGAAATCGGCACGCGAGGCGGAGATTCTTGATGGCACTATTTGGCAGCAGATCACAAATACAACAGACCAGCTCGTTAGGGAGGCGTAAGATGGGGGCCGAGACGGAGTTACTAGGTTTCGTCATGATGGGCGGCATGCAGTGATGGCAGGAATAGGAGATGCTTACTTGAGCGATGATGAGAAGAGGGGTAATAGAGACAAAGAGATTGCAGGGTTGCAGTAGGGGTTCAGTAAGAGACTGTGTTTCAGATGTCATAGGTTATGATTGTACCAATACTTAGCCCAAGGTGCCTTACACTTTTGGTGTAGCGGCCTAATTTGACTTTGTGTAGGTACCTTAATCAATTGCCATGTCACTTTGGAAGAAAGGTCGGGCCGACCCGGAGATTGACCTCGGGTGCCGGCGAAGGTCGCTAACAACCACCAAAAGAGACGGAATGCAAGGGGGGCCTTAAAATGAAAAGGAGGTCTTGAAGAATTCAGCTGTAAGGCCGAGCTGAAGCAGCTCGGACGAAGCTTATGAGAGGGATACGAAGTATATATAAGGGGAATCATATGCAGAGTCAGTAGGGCAAGAATCAAGACCGCCACATCACATTACCTACCTCTCGACGATATCTAGCTGCTTGACCTCTTTACTCTATTTGATTTGTTTGGTCCCTGACACTGAAACTTGATAATACATCTAAGAAGTAGTTATAATCTTAGAAAACTAAGTTCTAATTTCCTCCTGCATAGTGTTACATCTCCAGTGCCCGTAATAACGTTGTCGCTCTAAAATAACCACTATACCAACGGCAAAAACGTAAGGTACCGTACATTAGGTACCGTGGCAATTAGGCCTTTTATTGCGTGCAACATAATTTCAGAGAGACACAGCTGCTTATCAAATACGTTGCCCATTGATCAATATGTCCTGACACAGACATCAGTGTCTAGCTTAAGAGCCGACCAGTCGCCCTTCACGGCAAGACTCCACAAATAGAAGCTTTACGGCATGATATTGCCCATTCCTCTTTAAGTTGCTACTACAGTACAAACAACAGTCTTGCTCTAGAACTATGTGCTATGCCTCTAAACCCTTTCTGTGTTCATAGATAAACAAAGTTATAACGGCCTTGATTAAACAAGCCTAGAACCAGCTCTTTAAATCTCGCATTACTTTGAAAGCAAATTCAATGCATTTTCCCGGAAGATAGCTGCGATTTCTGTGTTATTATAGAGTGTTGGTAAAGTACTGTTTATATCTTCAATGAAGGTTGACGGTGACGCTGGACTGAGGGGCACGTCACTTCCGTACAAAAACTTATCTGCTCCAAGAAGTCTTGCCATCGCATGGATTTGGTTTACCATGCTGAATCCTGCAATATCAAACCAGAACTGTCGTTGGAACAACTCAGTGAGATTTTTGAGGTTATAAGAAAAGAATTCGCGATCAGAGGTCGGGTTTACTCCTACTCGACTTGTAACCTCTATTGCCCGGTCGATAATCCCCGTAAGGGCAGAGCCACAATGAGGGACAATCCATTTTAAATCAGCGTGCTTTTGTGCAGTGCCGGTGAGGATAATATCGACAACCGTACGGGTGGTGTCGAAGATGTACTCAAAAAGTGGTACGGGGTACGCGTTTGCCATGGGTGCAATGTAGGGCATGCGCTGGATGCCAGTAATATCGATGGGTGCATTGACTGGGCATGGAATGGTTGGATGAATAAAGATGAGGGCTTTGCGTGCATTAAGTTTTTCATAGACTGGTGCAAGCTTCGGATCCCCATGATAGAGCCCGTAGTAGTTGCTAAGGAAGACGAAGCCATCGGCGTCGAGCTCATCGATAGCGCGGTCAATTTCGTCCAGAGCATCAGGTATGGAAGGAAGTGGAAGTGATGCAAAGAATCCAATCTGGTTGGGGTACTGGCGTTTCAGGTCGGCAATGAAGTCGTTCATCCGGCGAGTCAAGTTAACACCAGCCTCAGTGTTGTTTGGTTGTAAGAAGGTTCCAGGGCTGGACACGCTGAGATATTGTTTCTCAACATTAAATTGCTGCATGAACTCGAGGTTCATAGTAATTGACCAATTCTATACAACGACGATCAGAATGTTGGGCCGGAAGCTCACTTGTGAGAAGGGGCCGCTTACCATTGGACCGCCAGAGCCATCAGGGCCCGTGGTATGACCAGCAGCTATGACTGCATCACGGTAGAAGTCTGGGTAGACATGGGCATGGGTGTCAATCTTGCGAGTACTCAATCCAGTGTTGCCAAGCGCTTGGCCAAGATGTGCAGCTAACAGGCTGGCCTGGTTGAGCAAACACAGAATGATACACTGAGGCCGCATTATTGATCGTAAATACAACAGCGCAAAGGATACGATGATATATGTTTGATTAGAGTTGTTTATCTCGCTTTGGGAGAAACAAACCTTTTATAGTTACTTTTAGGACCAGGAGGGGCATCCATACCCAGTTCGTCTAGCGTTACATAAATGAGAGGGCCTCCCGGAACCTCCATAGCGTATGATATGGGTATGCACGAGAGCGGCATTGACAGAAGCCCAACGGAAAGAAAATTGGTGAATGGCGAGGCTAATAGCATGGGTGTAGTGCATGGGTGTAATGCATGGATTGCGAGGGAAATGAGGATATTTATCGGCAATCTTGCCTAAAGATGGGGCAAAGTATAATGTCAGTGAGTCGAATTAGAAACCGGGTAAAATACCAAGCTTTCGATCATCACTTTTCAGTTCCAAAACATTGGTCCATATTTGGATGGTTTCGACCGTCCCTGCAAGATTATCGATGTACTGGGCACGGCTGGCTAGCCACGTGTCTGGACAGCATCCGTGATGCTGAATAACAATTTTAAACAGCTATCCTCTTTCTGGGTCAAGGGCGGGGGACAAACCCAATATTTGGCATTAGCTTTGTGATTGTCATGGGTATAAGTCAGAGATATCCAGGAATGGTCACTTAGCCGACCTAGCCTAGCTGGACCCATCGTGTCTAGAAGTAGATCCCTTAATTTCGAAAAATGATTATAATACGTGCCCTGCAGCGTCTAAGTTACCTAAATTAGGATGTCTGAGCGCGGTGCTTCCTCTAGAGGTGAGCAACTTAGGTGAGGGAGCAAGTGTTTTGCGTAATGTTTGGGCTCGGTAGCTAGTCTTCTAGATCAACCATTTTGTCATGAGGGAACCGAGGAGAGACCTACCAATTTAGGAGAAAATAAAAAACAACCAGGCGGCCATCAATGCAGTAGGATAGCTGACACAGTGTCATAAGAACTATTCATCTTGATACTTTTATCCTTCACTTGAGAACTCTAACAGAAATATCCCATAGCAAGCTTTCGTACTCTCCGGTTAAATTGCTCTCTGAGTATCGCCTAAGCGATCGACCAACCCGCATAACCGTACAGCGCCAGGGTCACCCTGCCACCGCCCGGACAATGCATAACCGGCATCGGAGGTAATGAGAATTGTCCCTAACGCCGTGAGCACCTGGAATATTGCCTGGGAAAGTAGAACGAGTCTCTTGTCTGCTGGGCGTTTATGTGACGTACGACTCATTATAGACTGACGGCAATAAGAGCACTAGTTTCTCGTGACGCCCTCCTTGAAGAGATATAAATAAGCTAAACCTCTGGATTTTATATGGGAACAATTTAAAAACTCTGGGATGTCCCATTGCTTTTTCGATCTCGGCTAGGGCAGCCAATACCTTTTCGTCATATCCTCTCTTGCCAATAACTTGTAGATTCACTAGAAGGCCTACATACTGGTCCTTTTCTTAAAGGCTGTAGTTATACTCATCTCGGGCATTTTGAGGAGTATAAGATGTGTCCCTGTCATCCTCGGAAGAGACAAAAGTGACAGCGAACACTGCCGCGGGATAATTAAGGAGGTTCCAGGTAGACGTGTAGCTCCAGTATCGAAGTCGCGCTGACGGAGCGGTGGCAGGGTCCCGGTAAGGAATACAAAGGGGCATCCCAAGCTCCGCAGTAGAACGAGGCCCCGGAGCTTCACACGATAGGTTTCGCCGGCCATGAATGAAAGGTGGCATTTATCAATGACCACTTGGTCCAGCCTCCCATTGACACTCAGATCGGCGACCCATTATAAGAGGTCATCCGTGACAGCCGCCTCGGCCAAGACCAGCGTAACCCTAGGCCAGGATTCACACGCCTTAGGCCAAGACTTGCAGTCTAGACTAGTGCCGATGTAGCATATGACCAACTGCCTCTTTAGCTTGGCATATAGGGCCACCACAATAGTCACGCCTGCGCCTACCAACATAGCCAGAACCATGAAGAGACAAGACTCTTCCCGCCACCTATTAGCAGCACAGCGACCAGCAGGCTCTATTTCGCTATGACTAGCCTCACGGCTTCTTCTTGCTAGGGTAACCTAAACTGGGAATCCTTATCGCGCAGGACAGCTCAGAGTGCCTATAGGATCATATCATCCTTCTTATCTTCTACCGCTACTACGCTAGCCCTTAGCTTTTCAACGATAGCGATAATCTCGCCGACAATTGCTCCGTTCGGTGTTTATCACGTAACTCCATTCTGCATCAATTACTGTAGACTCGCTCTTAATGTCATCCTACTTGGACTCACTCTCGATGTTACCCCACTCAGACTTGCTCTCAATGTCACCTTACTATTCGGGAGTTATTCTTTGTAGCTTATAGAGTTAACTATTGGTCCCCTGAGAACAGGCTCCCTGCATCCTCCTTGTTCCCCAAAAAAGAAGGCTATCCTCGTTGAGACGGTGGTCCAGAAGGGGGCAGTGCTGCTCTGTTTGTCTTACCCTACCGCGGGCAATCTGCTTTTTTTCAGCATCTCGCATCACCCCATGGCAGCCCGCATCAACCAGTGATAATCTCTGATTCAGCCAGAATTGGAAATTCTATATGAATGCGCGTGGTGGTGATTATTTATAACCCCTGATGCACATGCAGACGTGGCGTAGGCAAAGACGTGCATTTAGGCAACTATATAATTAAGCTGGTTACTAAAATAGGAAAGTTAATCCAGGTAAAGATTATACTTCTTTGGCGGCGTTTTATATATCTCCACATCTAGTCTACTAAACCTCAGACTTAGAAGGATTATCGGGCGAAGCATCATCGGGCAAAACATCATCTTAATTTAGATATCCCTCATTAGATTGCTGCTCCTTCGTCATGTGTTTCTTCAAGGACTACAATCCTTCCGGCCTCACAGCGGCCTCTGTAAAGAAAGGGACAAATAGAAACAAGTATAAAATGGTAGAATAGGTAGCCTCAGAATCCGTGTTCATCTTCTATCATCGCATCAACTCAACTCAACTTCACTACATCCTTACCCTACTTTACTCAAGTTACTATCAAGCTTTACATTTCTATATATCCCATTAACTTCGTCCTCGGCATGATGCAGTATAGTCTTGCCTTCGGCCTTACTCTTGCATCTCTGGCGGCTGCTGTTCCAGCTCCAGCTCCTCAGGACCCAGCTCCTGACCCAAACGATCCGTGGAAGGGTTTCATCGATCCCTGGGACATTTACGGCCACAGGCCAGACACTGTGAAGCGGGCCGACATTGAAGTCGTCCGTTAAGAGTTGGGTATGTCCAGCGATGAGCTCCTGGAACATGCCAAACGCGCCGGCGGCCCTACAGTCGAGGACTATGTGGGCTTGATCCCGGGCTGCGACAAGGACCCCAGTACTATCGGCGCGCCAATACCAGGCTGGGCGGTGAATGCGGGCGTCAAAATCCCAAAAGAGGGCGATGATGATCAGTGCACTAGCGGCAGTGGTGGTGACTATTACTGGACCGAGTATCGTCTTGTTGAAGCGGCCATTAAGATCTTTGTATGGAGGAAGAGTGGCCCTAAACTACGCTGCTCTGCAAAGGCCCATAGCTCATACAGCATTACTATTTAGTCGTTATAGCAGAGCTATTCCCTTACTAGAACTACGCATACAGATGGTTACAACTATAAGATCTTCGAGGCTTCCATCGGGGTTGGCCTTGCTCCATAAGGCAAATCACTTAAAGGCGACTTTGGCCTTGGTATAAGCCTTACCCACAGCTGGGCCGATACTAGGCATAACCTGCGAAACAACTGCGCCGGCGAATCTACGTCTATGTTATGCTTATGGGAAAATCCAGATGGCAAAGAAAAGGACCTCTACCACTAGCTCTAGTATACTGACCGGGTCGCGCATATCTAGGGCCAGGCCTAGCGTACCTATAATAAGTGCATAGAGGGTAACGTCTAGTAGAATACAGGCGACGGCACTATCTGCGTCTGCGGCTAGATAGAGTTTAACTTCTGCCTCCCCCTTAATAAGGTAGTCTATTGCGATAGAAACTATAACTCAGAGGACCCCAGTATAAACTAGATCCCTAATAAGGGGCGAAAAGTATACCAAGATGTTAAGGACTGGAACCTCGTCCTGATTCGCCCTAAGAATCCTAATGAGGTTTAAGTACTTAACTCTTTTGTGACGATTGGATTTTTCTAAGGGATGAAGAGGCAATCTTGTGAGGCACCATGAAGTAAACCCGATGTCTTATCACAGGTACGCCTTTGATAATTGACGTTATATATACTTGGAACGGAGAAAGCTACCATCCCTAAAGTAAAAATAAATACCTAATCATTTTCATCAAGCATATTAGAAATTGCCACTCATCACATACAACAGGCGATTTCTTCGAGGTGCTTGCCTCGGCCGATTTTGAGGGCCTTTGTGGCTCGCCGCACGGCCTCGGTCTCGTACTAATCGTCATAGGAGCTGCCGGCCTCGATCGAAAGCTTCGCGCGAGTTGTGGATGACGAAGTCATCGTGATCGGTCGTGAGGTTGGTGTAGGTGACGGTTTGAGATTGAAGGCAGAGGATTAGCGTGGTTGTAAGGTTGAAGTTGACGGTAAGGATCTAAGGAAGAAGGTAGCCCTTTTTAAGTGGCCTTTTTATCTTGCGTTAAAAAATTATGAGGTTTTGTGTTATATAGCATTAGGTCTATTAAGATGCTATTATTATGTAAAAACTGTGTTCTCAAAGGCTGAATTGCAGGTCTTGCCCTCTCCCCTCATTCCTTGGTTCTCTTTGGTAGATATGGGAAGGCCGTGGAGAGGTCCGAGGGGTCTTGGCAGCGAGTCGAAGTAGCGAGCTCGAGAGATTGCTTCATCCCACATGAGTTCAGTCACACAGTTGGTCTTCGGATTATCAGCAAATGATGCTAGAACAATATTGATGGATTTGGGTTGACTTTACCGCATGTTGAGCCACAACAGCCCTTCGTAGAAAGGCTTTGGTCAGCTCTTCCGAAGATAATCCCCGCATTCTCAGTTTTCCAAAAGCTGCACGACGGTGTAGCACTCAGTGAGCTCCAATTCTCCCTCTGTCAGGCGAGTCTTCGTAATTGAACTTGGGGGGCCGTTTTCGAGCAAAGGGAGGACCAAGGGCGTCACTTGCTGCACTGAAGCATCCCGGTGAGCCTGTGCACGCTTTGCTATTTCGCGCCACATGATTGTTGACGCTTTCAAAGAAGGGTCTTTGCTTTGAGAAATGACTTGCTTGCTGCGCCGTACATAGCAGTAAGTGACTATTCACGCCAGCTTTAAAAAAACCGCGGATTCTGAAAGCTGATTTCCTTTCCAGCGACAGCCTCGGTTGGACGATGTCCCAAGCCTGCTGCACTCAAGTGCAGCAATCTTTCGCGTTCCAAGTAAGCGCAACCGAATAGACTTCGGAGCTAGAATAGCTTTCATGCCGAGAATTAGCTTCAAACGAGGGATAGATCTAGTTAATTCGATACGCCTGGTGGAACCTTCAGCAAAAATGGAATAACCCAGCGTCAGAATGTAGCTTGGTTCTATCTTCACAACCGCCCCTGGGTTCCAGTGGACGGCGATCATGTCAGTTTAGAACATTGATATCAAATTCCACTTGTTTCTGAATGCTTGTTCGCCCCGTCCTGGTAATTATACCTGGATACAACGAGCTACCTGGATAGCCTGGTGTCTCCTCGCATGACTGCTCCAATACTTGCCCTGTATCTCTAAATAGCTCTCTAGTTGTAGGGCAAAGTATGGCCATGTAGCCTAACCACAGTCGATGAGAACTGTCGGCAACCCGTTGGTACAGCACGAGTATGCTTGCACAATGTAATGTCCGAGTTCGTAGTGTACGGATCCCGAGGGGCGGACTGATGCCAGTTGCCACTGCAAAAAGACATTGTCACAAAATAAACTTTACATAAAGGACGATGTTTGTTTCCAGCAATAGGAAATACGTAGGTTTCTTTTCTCAGCACCTGAGGCCAGCTGTATCGATAATTGCCAGTAATCTGTCTCTTGTCCCAAACGTCTCGAATTGTTTAGGCAATAAACGCAAGAAACCGCAGCCCGTTGCTTAACAGACTTCCTTCAAACCATGCCGAAAGGTCATTTTGTAATTGAAGATCCAGCGCTCCACATGCGGCTATAAAACCAGGCCATACAAAAACGGCCGTGAACCCTACCGGTGATGTTGCATTTGCGGCACACTTGAACAAGGCGTCTCTGACATCTCTTACGTGACCTTGGAGTACGGATGCGTCGACGTCATATATCCGTCGATAAAAGTAGATGTAGAGGGCCCTTTGAAGAGCCTGATGCATAATCTCCACCCCGCCCGCGTCCGCATCAGAATAGCCCGTAAGATTGTCACTGTCCGTAATAGTCTGGCGAAGATTCCACTGGCAGATGCAAGTCTCCAGATCCTTCGCACGGGTTGAGAACTCGCTCCAAGACAGCGTGGTAGACTGACCGAGCGTCTCATTGGCGAGCCGAATAACCCGTGACAGAAGAACCAGGAAAGACTCGGCTATCTCGTAAACGTCGCTATAGAGTGTGTTGTTCCATAGCCCAGGAGTCTCGAGATGTAAGTCATTCTCGCCCTCTTCGAGTGTTTTGGGCTTGATCATCTTATCAGCTAAAGCAGATTGCCACTCTCCAAGGCGAAATGTGATGCTATCTTCACCACGAACTTCCACTCCAACATTTTTGACGGTATCTCTGACACCGCTTCGTTCGTTCGAGTCTACAAGTACGAACGTGCTCTCGTAGAAGAACCTCATGTAGCCATAGCAGTGACTTAGAAGGCGCACTTTTCGGGATTTTCTCGACTTGATTAGGCCTTTGATGCGAATGAACTTTTCAGCGTCTAAGAGGTAGGATTCGGTCTGGTCCCAGGTTTCTGCAAATACCTGTCATGCCATCATCAGTACTGTTCCCACCAGTGGAAACATTCAACAGGGCTAGTGGAGCACCTACAGAGGCTTGTTTCACAGAAAGAATGGCAGACAGAATTGACTTGTACTTGTCTACTTTCGGTTGGTGAAATGCGGTTGACATGGTGATTTTAAGATGATCTTTAGCCTTGGTTAAGAAATAAAATCCTCGAGCGTTTCAGTGTTCCCACTGTTCACTCAGCGGAGAGCCGCGCATGCTGAAAGCGCTGATGGCAAGTAATGAGTAGAACGTGGTCAGAGATGCATGGCCGGGTGATTCTCGAAGTGTTAGTGTTGCCTGACCGCTGAGTCCCATAGCATGGCCTGTTCCGCCGTGGGTGGAATAAAGTCACCGGATAACATGGAACTCAACGTTCGGCCTTAAGAACGTAAGCCCGAACCCATGCTTGATGCCCTCGCTAGTTCAAGCTTGTTTTTAAGCCTAATTGGGCCCCACAGACCAAAGTCCCATTGACGGAAGCTACGGGAGCTAGGTCCTGAAGTGGAAAGGTGCCATCAAGGGTCTCACGATTTCAGTGGCAGTGAGCAGATCCCCACGGGCTTGCAACCCAACCTGGCAGCTGACGGCACCAGCAGACCTCACACAAGCTAACCTCTAAGCAACGTTGCTCCGAGCAGGCATCGTCTGCCAATGGAATTTCATCCCTCGTCTGTTCAGGTAGCCGATTTTCCGGCCCCCATTATCCAGTCCAAGTAGGTCCCAGACAGGCCGTATAGGGTGGTACATAGAAGCAACTGATGAGAAGTACTACTCAGGGAGTAATGCCGTTCAATTGGGCTATCTCCCTGTTGTTCCCCATGGGCCAGGACTGAGGACTCCATCTTGACTCCTGGTTCTCTTCTTGGTGTAGACAAAAGATTAACGTGTCCGGTAAGGACAAGAAAGAGTATAGTGAGTTAATACAGCGTCTCAGTACCTGAAGGCGTAAGGGCGCTCAAGGGCATTAAACAAGACTGAGCGTGTCAGTGCCTCACAACTCATAGGAGTTTGTTCCAAGACGATATAGAAGGTCTCTACAAGGTGCTACCTTATAGCACAATTATGTTTCTTGTAAACCCGTCGGGCAAATAGTCACGATATTTCCCCCAAAGATGTATCTCGTAACTTGCTGTATGACTCATGGTCCCGTGGTTCGTTTGATTGGACTTATCTATCAACAGTAGCCAGGCCCACTAGCGTGCACCTCAAGGAGTGTCTTTCATTAAAAGGGCGATACGGGTGTGTCTTTTCTAAAACCTATGTTAAACGAGATAGGTAATCCCAGAGAGACTACTCTTCTATGACTAAAATCAACCCGTCATCTTTCTATAGAATGCTTCGGATGAAGTTAATGACAAAGGGTGATAGCAAGGTACACAAGTTTGGCCAGGGGTGAGAAATCAGGGGATGGTCCTATGGTAGTGATGTACTGCCTTTCGGGGAGTGTATAATCAGCAGAGGCTAACTACAACTAGATAGTTGGGGTTTCCAAGGTTGCACAGCCTCCGCGCAAGGGGTGACGATCCTGCATTCAAGGACGTTTTGGGCATATAAGCCAGACGCTTAGCCATTCGGAGCTAACCGATTCCGAAACGGGAGACTCCACTTACGGGCCCGGAAGCCTTCCGAGTTGACAACTGACAAACGATCCTAACGCTTACAAACAGATGCTCTATGAATAAGATTGTATGAACTATTCGGAACAAGAAGCTGCTGCGAGAGTTCAAAGACCCAGGTCATCGTATCAGAAGACGATGATCTGGCTAGAGTTCTGGTTGTCCCTCCCTATTAGAATCTCTACAGCTTTTTGAGAGGGGCAAAGGTAACAAGTCCTCGTTCAAGTACCGATTTAGCGACCTGAAGAGAATTACATGCCTTCTACAGCATCTTACAATAAAATCTGTATGACAAGCAAACCTGGCTGTCTGGCTAGCTGCCTAATGAATCTCACGCCCTGGTAACTCAATTCACATCTTGGTTGAGCAGGGAGTCGAATCACGCCGGCGTGTTAGTTGCCCCGATGCCCATGAAACAAAGTCAATTACATCCCCACAGTCCATGTCCTCTCTCACGTCAGCTAACGACTCACCTTCCGTATTCATATCATATCCTAGCACGGCCCACCTGAATATCTGGCGTCTAGACGTTGCCGTGTTTGGGACCCGAAGGATACAACATGTTTGAAGGAGGGTTTGGGTATAAATACGTGCCATCAGCAGCCCTTAACTCAATGTTTTATTCTTCCACCACATCAAGCACAGCAACAAACAAAATTCTACAAGATCGAAGCGAATATGAGAATCACCAGCTGTCTCCCAGCCTTGGCCCTGGCCATCAAGGTTGGCCGCTCCAATGGCTTGAACATTTCGAATACTTACTCCCGATGTCTAGGTGTCATGTCTTCCCGCTGCGGAGGTTGTGACTGATGCTCCTGAAGAGGGCTTCCGCATTGTCGTCGACGACAACATCCCATCCCAGCTAGTCGAGCCGGAGTGGGAGGTCCAGGTCTTCCCTGACAAGGAGCCTCGGCGCTTCAAGGGCTCTATCGAGGTATGATCAACCTCATGGGTTCCTTACATTTCATCTTACACCTTCATGCAGCAAGTTTACAAGGAGGTCTTGGACCTGAACCCCTCCTACGAAGAAGATAACCCACCTGTTAACGTGACCCTTGGAGCGGATGGCACGGAACTCAGCAAGCGGGCTCCCAGCGGAGATCCTAACTGTCTCGGCTCAGGCCGGGGTGCGAACATGTTACGTCTGCAGGAAGGCGTCTTCTACTTGGACAGGCTCAATGCCTGGATCGACCTCGCCCCACGCCGATGCTCGCGTGTCAGCTGCTCATTCAACGCTGGTATTGCAATTTGCAACGACGTAAGACGGCCATTACTTTACTGGAAGCAGGGAACTAATTCCAAACCTAGCGCCACGATCTTACTTGGTCACTGCACACCAGCCTTATCATCAGCTACGTCCAACGAATTAGTCGCAGTTGCTCTTACTTTGGCGTCGACGTAGCTGGTCAACAATTCGACACTGGAGGGTAGAGTCTATCCCAGGAAGACATAAGGCTTTTCATGTGCTAATGATGCTATTTGTCAGTTTCAACGTTATCGCCGCCAAGATGAACTGCAACGCTGGCTCTGGCTGGGACGTTTCGATCCCTCCTCCCTAAATCTCGCAAAGAAACATGAGAGGTTAGAGCCCTACCTTGTACACATTCCACTGATTGAATCTGTGCCTAATATTATTTAGTATTCTCTCATTGATCAAAGAAAATCAGATGCAAATTCCAGCATTGACTTTTTCCCAGATCAACCAGCCAAGTAAAGAGGACGATGAGGAGAATCTGAGTACCGGACTAGTCTCAAGTCGTTTCAATAAAACTGAAGTGCAATCGACTATTTCTTACCCAATTCATTGCTGTGACCATGTCTTGTGTTGCTCGACTATAAGATCCCAGGGCTGGGGCGAAAGGACA
Source organism: Fusarium decemcellulare (assembly GCA_013266205.1). NCBI lineage: Eukaryota > Fungi > Ascomycota > Sordariomycetes > Hypocreales > Nectriaceae > Fusarium > Fusarium decemcellulare. Next base: position 16,455 of record JAAGWO010000183.1, read on the forward strand.
GACCATGAGAAGCATGGCGGATGTTGCCAAGAGTGGTTTGTTTCGGAGAAATAGTGCCATCAGTTTCGCCCATTGGATAATGGTCGAGTGGCCAATTAACCATTTATCTTGCTCTAGTAGGGAAGACTTGGAAGAATTATTTCACATTGAAAACCTCTCAAGTGGAGAAAGTAGCGCTGGTGTATCGGATGTAAAAGTCTCTCCGGATGAAACTCGCATTGTCAACCTCATGGGGTGGTACCGGGGCTAAATGACCACAATAAACTGCTACAATAAAGGAAAAGAAGGATTAATTACAGTCCTGTATTTGGTATTACTGTCCCTGCTCAGAAATTGCTGTTAATTTGAAAAAGTTCAGCGCAGAGCGACTGAAATCCTGCTGTCTGGGTTTAGGGTAGACTGTCACCGCCATTCATCTACCTAGGGTATATGCCTCCAATGACACCGCCCAGGATTCGGCCGTCATTGATACTTTCTCGCCGTCATTGCGACTGGCTCAGCCAAACAGAATTACCGTGTAAATATACTCAATTCCTCCATGGGCCCCACCCTATGAGAGGCAGTGTATTAAGTCCCACATACGTTGAAATCCATTGTCAACTATCGCCTGCATCTGGCTGTCTTCTCTTCGGGCTAATCATCTCGAACTTCAGGCCCGATTCCCTTCTCCATTGCCTATTTATACCTATAGATAACATCAAGAATATTAGTCTTTACTTTGCGTATGGAGTGACACGTGCCTTAGCTTGGAAAGCGGCCCCTTATGATACCTGGAAAAGTGTTCTTTTGCTGATGNNAGGGTGTGGGAGAGACAAAACTAATGATACCTGGATTGGTCTCTGGTGTATCTTAAATTGGGTAATCTATTTGAGAATACCTTGAACTACATAATCGTCGTAACCCTTTTTGCATAAGAGTAACCAGAGGGTTATCTACCTATATATTGCAACCTCTACCTCACATTCACTTCACAGTCCAATGTACATAACAAGCACACAAAGAGCCGAGTTCCGAGTCTCAACGTTTTAGAACTACCTATATGATGTATACAATTGAGGGTTAAAGTATGATGTAAGAGATAAATCGCCACGTTGGCACGCAACTGCGTAATAAGTCTGCACTCCAGTACTCTGGTCAAGACTGTCGGGCGGCGCTAAAGCCTCTAACGTGCGGAGATACGACTGTGAGTACTTTGTACTGCCACGGTCTTCTAGATAGCCAAGAAGCCCAAGTGCAGCTTGAAGATCGTTTCTAGCATAGTGTCGGACAGGGATATATGCCTTAACATCCGGTAGAGGGGATCTCGACCCGACATCGAAGTTGAAACAAGTCCCAGAAGTAAGATGGTCCATAGATTGCAGCTTTGATTCAGGCGAATTGTTGGGGCCGAGGTCAAGGGTACGATCCCACAAAGCAGAGAATTTGTCCAGAGCGTCGTCTATGTCGGTTCGGAGCCCACCAAGGGTCATGACGTTGCGAACAAAGGCAAAGGATGTTTGAGTTGACCGCGCGTATATCTTAAGCCGTGAAGCGTCCGGGCTGACACAATCTATTGCCAGCATAAACGGGCGAAGATCGGATCCAGCGTCGCCATTTGACAGATACGATTCCACCTTGTCTAATGCCTCCAGACTCTGACATCCCGCACATCGGATGGCTTGCAGTATCTGGTCGGCTGCACTGAGTTCGGGTGTCTCGACCGGTATAAAATAAGCCTTCACGGATATACGATCGCGAACCATCTCAAAAGCAACAAACATGGTCGAACTGCCTGTTGCGTTTCCAGAGAATGACGCGGCCGGTGTTCCAGGGCCTAGCAACTCTCGCCAAAAGTGATCGAACCAAGTCAGATCGAGTTCAGGAATAACCTTTGCGAGATTATACAAGAGATTCTGTGTGGCAGCCTGATTGAACGGATCTTGTTGGGTTCCAGCCGAGGGGCCCATAGCCTCGATGCTATAGCGAATTTCTGGTCTCTTGTCTCCAAAGTTCCATTTCCAGCTATACTCAATAGGAGAGTAGTCATCTGTTACGAAGCTTTTCCATGCTGCAATACTGGACCGTGGTCTCGGACCCATCTCGGGAATGACCCATCGGTATAGGAACAGCAGGGCTTCGTACTGCTCGTTCAGGTCATAGTCGGCACTGTTGAGCAGAGCGACAAGATGCCCGCCGAGTGTCTTCCACCACCAATTCTTGTCTTCAGAAAAAGGTGGGAGCCACTTGTCCAGAGTCTTCCACACAGGTTGGTTGATCTCCTTGGTTCGTAGCAAAGTTTGAACCTGTCCAGCTTGAGACATGATGACAGATTGTGGTGTACTTTTGGTATTGAAAACCTCAGAGTAAAGACGATGAATAAAATGCGGATTGGAAAAAATAGTGGACACCTACCTATCTTGGGTTGCACCGGTTCTTATGTCAACCTCTGGACGGTTCCCTTCTTGCCACTCCCCCCGAAATGTCTTGACAGTTGGTCAAAGATCCCCTCACATGCAAGCTTACGTTCGTAACCGACAGAGTTGCCAACTTGACGAGAGGCCAAGCATCCTGTCGTATGACGTGGCATGCCGGGCCTTGAAAGAGACGGAATGGAACTTCCTGGTTTGGATCTAGACACAGCATCTGAAGGAGCGCTTCATTTCACCATTTGCCAATTTACGTCTCATGCCAAGATGTAAACACAAATGAATTATGGTTATTCGTCTCAATACGAAGGACCCATATGACAGATGTGACATGTCAGCTCACATGATATCTTGTCAAGTGTCTCATTTCGTAAATGTCGGATGCGATGGCACAGCATAGACTATATTGGTTTATCTCGCTGTGAGGAAAGTCATTGGGTATGGTGCCTCTGAATATCTTATTGTATTAGGTTTCACTTTGCTGCCTTGATCTACCNNCCGGCGAGTCCGACAGGAACTTCTTTGCCTTAGGTGGCAACTCCATACGCGCTATGCGCCCTGCGGGGGCCCTCAGGAAATCAGGATCTCTTCTGAGTGTAGCTGATGTCTTCAGATCTCCCACTATCGAGGGGATGGCACTTAAGACTTGCCCGTTGCCGTCTCGCCGCAACGGTTCTACGCCCAAGTCGGTCGATGTTCTACAACCTCGTGATATCGCACGTCTGGGTGTTCTGGCCAGGAAGAGAGCCCAGTTAGACATATCCAATATCGAGGGTATCGCTCCAGCGACAGATCTCCAGGCTCTCATGCTTTGCAAGGAATATCTTCCAGACCGTGGAAGTAACGTTGCCATTTTGACTGTCGAACTTCTTGCTGAGCTAGAACAGCAGAGCTTAGACCTTGCCAGGCTTCAAGAAGCTTATGAGCAGGCCATTCACTGCCATCATATCCTAAGAACCGTCTTTATTCAGAATGAACGGTCCCTCTTGCAACTGACGTTGCGGAACACGCCGGTCAAGCAGATTCACGTGTTGCAGCCAGGTGAGACAAGCAATCAGCGAGTCTCACTATCATCTAATATGCTCGATATCTTGCCTTACTTCGATTTGATCAGCAATGACAGTAGTTTGAGATGTTTGGGCTTCACACTGACTATTCATCATGCTCACTACGATGCAATGTCCATGGGCCACCTCTTGGAAGAATGACACAATGAGGCTGATTCAAACATCAGACTCGGTCTATAGTGGCGGCCGCCAGAGTAAGGACTAAATCGGCCGCATTAATGAGGATATGAGACGCCACGCAATTAATAAATTCAAGCCCTAGCTAGGAGAAACTCCGCTGTGTACTAGCCGAGTTGATTCGATGGGCGGAGTTTGAGCAAGCCTGTGTACCGCGCGGAACGCCCGGCCCCCTTGACTACCAACAGGAAGTTTTGCATTGACCACTCTTTTAGGAAATAATCCGCCGAACCTCACTACTTTGGGAAGTTAATCGCCGAAGATCTGGACAATGATGCCATTGGGTGAAGTATGCTCTCAAATATTAGTTTCAACACTGCGGAATTCCTCAAACTCAGGTTGCGGAGTTTAGATAAACAAAGTGTTGAACATGGAGTTCTAAATACTTGAAGATGTATATAAAGAGCACGAGAGCTTTCTCTTTACTAGCTACTGCTTAACATCTTGGTCACCAGAAATTATATCCTTCATGATGTCTGTCGTTGCGGTAGCCGGAGGCACAGGACAACTGGGCCGTTCCATTGTCGAGACTCTTCTAGAAAATGGCAATTACAAGGTCATCATCTTGACTCGCAAGGTACTCACCTGCACAGCACCACCTGATTGCCATGCATTATGTAAACTGACGCTTCTCAAGGCCAACCAGGTTGCACAAGAAGAAATTGGAGCTCCCGTCATTCCTCTCAACTACGGCAATGTTGATGATATCACTTCCGTCCTTGAAGCCTACAATGTGCATACTCTTATATCAACTATTGTCACTATAAACGGCACCGAACCGGAGTTGAATCTTATAAAAGCAGCCGATAAGTCGGCTACGACGAAGCGTTTCGTTCCAAGCTATTGGGCAACGGATTATCCCGCAGAGTATGTAATCTCACCTGGCAGGAACTTCCATACTGACTACAAGATAGATTTCGTGATACCTTCTTCGTGGCCAAGAATAAGTTTGAGGCCCTAGACGCCCTAGAGTCGACTTCGCTCGAGTACACCACTTTCATCTTTGGATACTTTCTGGACTACTTCGTCGCTCCCCACATCAAGTCGCACCTATATCCAACCGCCCTCTACATCGATGCTGCTAATAATACAGCTGCGGTCCCAGGATCTGGGGATGTGATGAACCAGTTTATTTACAGTCTTGACGTCGCCCGTTTTGTCGTTGCCGCACTCTCGCTACCTAAATGGGAAAAGAAATCATTCATTATTGGTGATCGAATCACGTGGAACCAATTCGTTACGTCTGGAGGAAGCGAAAGGGATAAAATTCAAGGTATCCCATGATACTCGCAGCTCGCTGGCGTCTGGTAGTATTACCGACTTGCCCGGTCATAACGAGATATATAAGACGGTACCTAGGGAGAAGCTAAGGGCCATTCTAAGCCTCTATGGAGTTATGTTTGCTGATGGAGCGTTTGACCTCACGGCTCCGTATACCTTAAACACGGTATTTCCGGAAATCAAGCTGAGAACAGTTAGAGAGCTAGTAAAGGAAGCATGGGGCAAAGGTATAAGTAGCTAGTTCTATTATAACAGGCTATATGCTATTTAAATCCTGACGCTCTCTACTTTCTTTCTTGCCCATAATCCCAAGTAGTTACTATTTTGACTCCCTTTCACCTTGATAAGGATTTGTTCTCTCAGCTGTTCGGGCGAAAGGAGTTTGTCAGAGGAAGGATCCAAAGGCTCAGTTATCAGACGTGATCCGAATGTGTGTCTTATAATTTCGGCTGCGGTTACTTGTTGCCTTAAACCGCAGTGCATATCCAAAGAAACCCACAAGGGATAACGGCTTGCGAGAAACGCGTACTGATTGATGTCTGCCATGACCCAGTCCAAAGCAACAGAGGTAGTGAAAACCTTTCCGTGTCTGACTCTCGGTAGTCCATTCGTTTCATCCTAGCATTCTACCTCAACGCATAGACACCCATGGAGTAGAACAGCTATATAGCCATCAACGCTGCATGCATCGCCTACTTGTGGATGTAACAGATAGGTATTGTGGGAGCTCGAAATATACTACTCAGTCATAAGTCGATCGAGGCTGTACGGTTCGGTTGTTCGGTTAAATGGAGATTTGAGCGACGATGTGATGTGTTCGTTTAGAGCGGCGTCATCGCTATCCATGATTAGAAGAGTAGATGTCGACTCAGGTATGGTGCCTGGAACTTCTCCATCAAGATGCCTGCCAAGAGTCGCGATGTAAGGAGCATCAGCCTTCGTTACAGTCTTGCATACCATTGAGAAAAGAGAGGAGTAAGGGGAAGCATGAGAGCAATCGCCAAAACCTTCAGGCAATATACCACCACGTTGATTGACATCCTTCACTCAGAAAGCCGGTGCTACACTGAGCGTGGGTCATTTGCATAACGCCGCTGACACATGGAGTTTCTCAGGTAGCCGCCACTCTCGATCGCTGGACAAGAAAAGGGCAGCGATCAACGAGAAGCTGCCCATGCATCAGCAAACTCCACCGTAACAGGCCTGGCAGAAGGAGTGGCGGCCGCAAGCTTGCGTGTACGGCATTGATAAGCCTTATGAGCCATACGTTGCCACAAGGTTGTATGTGTGCATCGAGCGTCAGCCTCTCATTGGAAGCCACAAGCGATTAAATGTAGCTGTGTCGGTGATGCGTGCTGCAAGCTGCCCGGAAGCTCGGCTATCAATGCATTTTTGGCTACCGACCTCGACCAACCAACAGTTTTCACTGCCCAGGAGGCGAATTGCCGGCGGCTATTGTCCAAAATTTGTTCACGTAGCTCGCGAACGAATCGCTTGGGCGCTAGCATTTGTAGGAAAAACTTTCTTTGCTCGTACTCATACCCATGTCAAAGCAGCAATACGTCCCGAAACCCTGCTTTTCAAGGCGGAGACCCAATCCGTCAGTTTGTAGGACTATGTCTGTCGAGAGCCACTAAGGGGCCGTTATAAAATTGAACCCTGGATCCCAGATGGAAATTCGGCTCACGGTCGAGTTACAGCTTCGATATCCAGTGTGCATTTTAACCACATAGCCTATAGGTGCCTTCTTAGGTGGAACTCTAACCAACACGTCAATTACACAATCTACGACCCACTCCTTCTCGGGGCTGGGGTTGTAGCACATTAGTGCTTACGCGCTCACGTCGGTCATGTTTATCCGTATTACCTACTCAGCAATACATAATGCATATAGAGGAGGAACTCTGGGGCTCTTTGCTAGGTTACCGATCGCTTTAGTAATCAATATTGTATCACCTGGCGACTCGCTCCCAAGACGACATGGCCACGTGGCTAAGGTCTTGATGTCAGTCCAACTCCGCTCCGGAAATCAATCGAGCACCCGACCTGTATGCAGACACAATGCAACTCTGAAAGCCTTTAAAGTTGGGGCAGCTCACCTAGAAGAGAACGAAGACTTGAGAGAAACAAACCGAATCCTCCATTTTTGAAAATAGCAGCCCCAAGATCAATATTAAAACATGGCAAAATCATCCCAAATCCAGATCTTGGACAAGAGCGACTACACCAAACAGTACCTCATATCTCTTGGAANNGTTCTTTTCTCGTCCCAAGAGTACCTCATATCTCTTGGAACGGAGCCCTCCGTCCTTGCTGCCGGCTGCATCCGTATCCAGAGCCGCATTCTTTCCATCACGACAAACAACTTCACCTACGCCCGCCTAGGACACCTCATGGGCTGGTGGAGCGTCTGGAAAATCCCAGAGACAGTTCCCAAACCGTATAACGACACCACCAGGTTCGGCCGCATCTCATCATGGGGCTACGCTGAGGTTCTCGAAAGCAACCACGACGAGGTCCCTGTTGACACCAAACTTTATGGCTACATGCCTATCGGTGACGGCACAGAAGATCTAGAAGTTGCTGTCAATGCCGAGACGGGCCATCTATGGGAAGTCAGCAAGTCCAGACAGCACCTATTGAGCATTTACAATCAATACATCCCATTTCCCCCTGAGACAGATCTCGACCAGGACCGTGACGGGCGTGGCTGGGACTCGCTGATACGACCGTTGTTTGAAACATCGTACCTACTCAACCGGTTTGTCTTCTCTTGGGACGAGAAAAGAACGCACCCATTTGGAACGTCTGCGCTATGGACGGCGGCACAGGCGGACTTGGCCAACGCCATCGTGATTCTGCTTGCACCCTCGGGAAAGACAGGGCTGATGTTCGCTCATCAGTTACGCCATGCTCGGCCTAAAGAAAAGCAGCCCCGGAAAGTGGTTGCGGTTGGGTCCCAGACGTCCAAAATATTCAGCGAAAGCACAGGACTGTTTGACCATGTGCTCCTATACAGTGATGCCAGGAGCGGAGATATTGTCAAGAGGGTTGGGGTCGATAAAGACACGAATGTGGTTCTGATCAACTTTGGAGCAAGGGGAGACGCCGAGGACGATTGGTATGATGCAGTCAAGTCCACGGCGAGCACAATGCAGCTACTTATTGTCGGAGGAGACCCAAGCGCGGCTGGACGCTCGAAGCTAGCTGCTCTGGCAGAGGATCCAGCCAGTGGAGTTGCGCGATGCAATATGTCTGGGCTCAGAGACTGCGCTATGTCGATGGTGGGAAACCAAGAATATCACGCTGGTGTTACGGAGGAATGGTCCCGCTTGAAAAAGGGAGGCGTTGTGAACGGTTTAAGTCTGAAATGGGGCCGAGGGATGGAAGAGTTCAAGCAGGGGTAGGACGAACTTTGCAATGCCAAATATGGGCCGGATGTTGGCCTCGTTTACGAGGTTTAGATACTGGTACATGCAGCACCTCGGTATTTTATTTGTTTTCTCATCCCGCTATCTAGATCTACGATCTGATACTTTAAGTCGCGTTGATCGCCACCGTGCTGGTAGAGAATGGCCTTTGTACAAGCTGCGTATGAGATTAGTTGTCAGTCAGCTGAGCCATTATCATTCGATTCCGATTACAAGTTGGTGCTGCTTGGCGAATTGCAGCCTGCCTGTCACTACCTTTGTCCAGTCTTATGAGTATGTCCTCCTCCAATCCAACTTAGGGCTATCGACATTAGTCGTCAAGGCAATCTTCCCCACCTCTGATTCAGGCCTCACATCGCAAATTCTAACCTTCACGTCCTTCGCCTCTAGTATCCTATCACAACCGCTTACGCCACTCCCTCCCGGCGGCATGACCTGAATATACGGTGAGTCTCTCGTCATCCCAGTGACGCTGTCGAGAAAGTCGGGCGCCCTGATGAAGCACCTGATGGCGACATTGGTAGCCGCACAGCCGAGAAGCATCAGCGTCGACATCATCGCCATGGCGAACCAGCCCCTGGAGAGGATATAGACGTCGTCTGTGAACGATGACCACTCGGCCGTCGTGTTGTGCCACATGAAGTTCCGGTCGTCTAGGCTCGTACCCTCGCCGCCCCTCAGCATGGTCGCGTTGTACGTCGCCATGATGACGGTGTTGAGCGCTGTGCTCAGCCTCGCCTGGAACGCCTCGGTCGGGACGTTCGGGAAGCATCCTGGGTCAATTACGGGGCCGCTGCCCCCGTACCCAAACGAAGTCGGCGGATCCCAGAGGTAGTCCTCGATAGCGCCGGACTGTGACACGTGATAGCCTGCCGTGATGAAGGTGAACTCATATATCAGCCTCCTTAGTAACAGAAACGACGAGATGGCCGTCAAGTTCCCCGAGATGGGACGCCCTGGAGTATGCCGGACCCGCTCTGCCTGGCACTGCAGACTGTCCGAGATACCGAGCCTTGTGCAGGCCACGCCAACCTCTGCGTAAGAGGTGCTGATCTTGCATGTCCGGAGCATATACGCGGACCTGCAGGGGCCCCCGATGACGAGCTCGAGCTTGGATGTCGGCTCCTGGACCGGTTCTACACCTAGCCAGTTGGCGTTGTGGTCAGTCATGATGCGAGAAGAATTCACAATGTCGATGAAAATATTTGGCTTGGCCCCATTTGGGTTTTCCTGACCTTCTTGCCATTGGAGGCCAATATCGCTCCTGGTGTCGTGGAAGGTTAACTTTTCAGAGCCCTCCTTCACCCAGTCCGTTCCGTTGAACTCGTCCCCGCAGAACAACGTCTGATAATGCGACTGGATTACCATGGTCGAGTTGCCAACTCCAGAGGACGAGCCGCCGCGGATAGGTATACCGACCAGCGACGCATTACGGGACAGCCCACTCCGAGGGAACCGGGACCCAGTCGTGAGGCTTCTCGGCATTGTATCCCGGGAGTAGCTGTAGGTATGGGACACGCACGTTCTGCCATAAGTCCCGGCGGCCGAGTCGGCCAGCTTGCTCGGGGCCGCCGAAGGAATAGGCAACCTCGTCGAAGTCGACGCTTGAGCCGTTGCCGTGGGAGACGAGTGTGTCCGGAGACGAAAAGGCTGCCACGACTATGCTCCTCATGCCGGAGATGAGCGTGCTCTGCGACGGCCCTCCCCAGAGAGCCCCTGCGTCGTCACCCGGCTGATTGCCCTGGTAGAAGCGGACAATGTCTGAGACGTTGCTCCTGAGATAATGCATTGCTCTGATCTCGGTGGTGGTAGAGTTTGGCCGTGGGTGCAGCGACCGTACAGCGGCCTGCCCTCCCAGGGGGCTGAGACACCATATTACACCGATACCTATTGTCCAGACGTTCAGGTGCCGCATCACGACGAGGTTCTTCAAGGCAGCGAAGGTGGTCTGACTCGAGAGGAGAAACTCGAGAGAGCCTAATCTGGACCCTCTCTCAGCGCTGTGGAGGGCAATCGTCTTGAGTGTTGGCCCTAAGACGGCTGCAAAGGAGATAGGCCACAACGTCGAGGCGATCTGGAGAACCTCGCGGACGTTATCACCGAAGTCGCTCCTTCCCCTACCACCCAAGTATGCCGTCATTGCCATCAACACTATCCAAGCATTAGTGATGTCCATCACGTCAGAATCATCAAACTTACCGATGTAGGCTAGCGGAATCGTAAGCAGTAGCGCCGGCATCCCCACTCTCCAGAACAGTGAAGGCGCAGAGTCTTTGAGCGAGCGGGGACTTTGCTCGTCATCTTGATGGCCGTTGACAGCTTCTACTGGAGCTGAAGGCGCTACGAGGGCTTCGGCCTCATGCTTTGTTGCCATGGTTGGCGAAGCTTCGGCTCTCGGCTATCCTTTGCGGCTAGGAGCTGATTTGATGATGTGAGGAATGGAGAAGGAAGGACTGAGGGGTTTTGTTGAGGTTTTGGAAGAGCTGCGCTTTCATCGGGGTCTTGCCGCACGGTTTGAGGCGACTACACAATGCGGGGTGCAGGGCTGAGAGAAATAAAGGTTTCGTTGCAAGGGTTTGTTAATGCTGTCATGCGGCACAGTAGCTCGTCTAGCGAGCAGCCGTGAGCAGCCCAATCAAGCAGCCTGGTGACTGTTTATTTTAACGTACGAAACCGACGCTGGGGGAACACTATATGAGAATTTTGGAACAAAAACGCCCGCTCTACCGCCTTGTGACGGTGTCCCAACCCTGTCACGCAGCGTAGTTGCTTGCTTGGCAACTAAGCCAGTGGTGTCAGATCTGCTTCTGGGGAGCAATAGCAAGTCGTTGTCCTTGATCTCGACGGCAAACATATTGCATCGACTCCTAATATTGACAATGCTGGAGATGTAAAAAGATGACATGATACTATTACTGCCAAAAGTTAGTGATCAGGCTAAGTCTGAGCTGGATTTGATTGCTTCTTCCTTTGACATGTTTATAGATGACCTCCGGTGCATGGTTAGCTCCTCTCGGTATTATTCTATAAACGGATCGAAATATCTGCTGCCAAGGTTGTTCATTCAGCCGTTATGGAGTGCCTCAGCCTGAACGAGGTCAATGCATTGATCCGGCGGGCCCGGGCCTCAATTCAGCCTGGTACGGTTCATCACTGGCAGTTCTGAAGCGTTCGAGACCTGGATCCCTTCCAATGCTTACAGATAGACTCTGTTGCCCCTTTCTGTACGGCCAAGTCTTAGCACCGCAGTATTAGATAGAGCCTCCGAGGGCTGTGACTAACTAATCATGGAGTTGGATTAGAAGCCGCATTCGGCTGGACATGGCAAGACCAGTGGCCTTGTCCATGCCTTTCGGCCACTGAAGTGGATCTGCCGACTGGATTTCGAATCCACATTCAAATGAGCGAGGATTCAGTGGACCTGCGTAGAGGGCGAATTGCCTACCATACCAGTCTAGGCTACTGCCTAGCCACCTCCAAGAATGTTTTATCTCATAGCTACCGAGGATAACATTAATCACCAATTCAAAATACCGGCACTTTCTTTCTATTCACTCATGGCCTGTCACAGCCGACTCTGCCTCGAGAAGCGTTAGTATCCGGTCATTCTCCTCTGAGTATGCTCCATCTGAGATAACGGCCTGGACAGAAAGCTTGCCGCACCTCTGCGAGACGCATTGGGACTCTTGTTCAAATTCAAATCTCACGCTGATTGCGTCGATACTCTTGAAAATTGAGGGAGACAGCAGGGAAGAGATCTTAGTCAAGCTCGTAATCGATGCCGGGAGAAGGGGATATGAACTGTAATATGCCGCCCTTAGCTACTCCTGAGGGGGGAAACGGAACCTACAGCCGAAAGCCAGGTCATAGAAGCATCTCAAAACCAGCATTCATGCATCCCATCTTGCAAACCCTTGAAGGCACCGTTCTAGTTACGCCAGTCCTAAGCCTCTCCTTGCTCTAAGTAAAATGTTTCTGTATCCGGCAGGAGCATTTCCCGTCTAAGCAAATCCTCCAATTTACAGACTTCAGGCCTCATTGTGTTAGTTTCATTTACTTTTGACAAGGTCTGGAAAGTAAATACTTTTTAGTCCTAGATAATAACATCTCTAGGCTCGGGGTTAACTATAACAAGCTTGCATCCTTGTGTCTCCACCAACTCTGAGCTACCTACCCTAGAGCCAGCCTTGGCACGCCCTTTTGCTCTACCAGGAGATTGTCTCTCACGCCGTTAATAATACAAGAAAAACAACAATTTATGATCGGCCTAAGAGAAGGTGCTGATGTTCTAGGCACACGAGAAGTCCTTGGAGATAGTAGCCTGGTCAACGTAGTCACAGGGTTCGGCAAGTCCGTGGAGGAAGACTAGACCAAGTCGGAGAGTTATCTCTGTTAATAACTACTAACTCAAGTGGTCTCCAATCCCGTACTACACTCTCCAACTTGTAGTCAGACGTTTACATTTAACTCCTGCTGCAGCCGCTCCGATACTGGCAATTCGCTCGTTCTGCTTTCATATACATATCGGGTCAACATCGACATTGACGCTTCTGGGAGAATTAATTCTTGGGCGGCATCATCGCTTCTGTTTTGATACAGCGCAATGGTTAGTCACATCTGTACTGCGTTTGGGTTACGAGCTCACACACGGTTTGTGGGAGGTTACGCGTTGCGTCTGGTAAGTAGAGCTTGATACGCGACAACGGGAACTGTCGTCGTTTCCAGTCACGCTTTCGCTCGGTTCGACGATGAGCGACGAGTGTGGTCGATTAGCCATGGTGACGGCAATCGTGTCGCTAGGGCCGAAGAAGATGTATAAAGTTGAGACAGAGAAGCACAGAGCTTAGAAATGTTCATGCTGCGTAATAGTTGAAAGCTGGCATCGACTGGTGCAATGCCCAAGGTTGGCATATTTATATCTAACCCGCATCTTGTACTTTTGTGGCCTGTGGATATTAGAGGATTGTACTTTTGCTAAGGGCCATTCGCTACAGTTTCGTGAGGTGCGCTCCCAAATCTGGGGCTTGTACTTCTGAGAAACAGTCGCCTTACGAGCAAAAGTACATACTTCGGCCCAAACTATTACTTCTGCAGAGGTGCCCCCGAAAACAAAAGTTGGGTGCCTGGTTTCCCTGCCCCTCGTATCCCGAGTATTTAGTTGGTAGGGCCTAGCTCCGTGGACCAATGCTTTTTTTATCTGAATTTTCTACTGAGAAACTCATCTGTTAGATCCCATACAAGTAGCAGCGCTCAGTCATACTGCTGATCCCAGATAACTTGTGACTTAGCCTTCCAGTAATAAATGAGAGAAAGTATTTGCTCTGCCCAGCTGCGGATCTTCTACGGAAAGACCGTTGCACAGGAAATTTTTGGGGGTGCACAAGGTCGAGTCTTGGCTTGCATGATACGTGTCATTTCAAGGCTTCTTGTTTCAAGCCAGCTGAGGAAACCCGACCGATCAACACACAAAAGGGACTTGAACAACGTCGCGTCAAACTCTTTTGCAGCCGTGGCAAGTTGTGTCAATGCCCATGCGTTTCTATTTCCTTTCTCTCAACAATAAAACTCCCGTTATACTAATCTCGTCGTCTGACTCCCGACAAGCAGCGGACAATTGTTGCTCCTTTGGCATGATGGTGAAGGACGCTCCTTGCAATGTCCTTTTGCGGGCCAATTAAGCGTCTTTCTATCTGGGCATCGCCCCTCCTAAGAATGTGGCGGTGCTTTTGTTTCACTTCTGTAGGCTTCACACGAATGAAAAAGCAGCACCATGACATTTGTTTCAAGAGGCCCTGACCGATGAGCCAAATACCTCCAGCCAATCAAGCAAAGGTACACACAAAAGTACACACAAAAGTACACCCAAAAGTACAATGCCGTCCACGTGAGGTACCGCCAGAGCCTCGTCGCTAAATTCTGTCTGAATCAACTGAGCTTGACTTCTCTTCCTTTTCCCGTTGACTTCTTCCATATCCCGACTGACAAGATGGACACGAATGGCCAGGAAGCCCTAGATTGGGCCAAACATACCGACAAAATCCACGATCTCTTCATCTCCCAGAACAAAACTCTAGCCCAGGTCGCTTCGCACATGGAAATAGCGCACAAGTTCCCAGCGACGTACTACTACCCCTGCCAAAACCCGGCTCGTCAGATTATCGAGTTGCAAACTAACAACACGACCATGGCAGAAAGAGACAGTATAATTACAGATTCCCAAACCTGAAGAACGTCAGAGCCAGTGAGTGGATCTGGTTTGGCCAGGAAATCCAGCGTCGCGCGGCGGTTGGGAAGAGGTCTCAGCCCTATCTCCTCGGGAGGCCGCTGCCAGCCGACCGTGTCAGGCGAGAGACTGGGCGACACAAGAAAAATATACCCGCAAGTCGTAAGTGAGCAGACAACTCATTGTTATGGAGTCTACTGAAACAATCCAAAGAGCTTCCAAATCCATCTCCGGAAAGGATATGCGTCCGGACACCACCATTGGAGAGTGCAAACACGCCAGGAGCAAATCTTAGTCCATTAAACACCAATATGGGTAATGTGACAGAGTCTCATGCGTCGCAAATTCCTAGCCAAGCATCACCTCCGGGGGCTCTCTTCGACATGCAGTTCGAGATGGACCAGATTAGTCAATTCGACACTATGGAAATCGATCCTGACATTTGTAAGATCTACTACCCCACAGCTCTAATTTAAGCTGATGACTGGTGGCAGCCTCGCTGGATTTGCTAGGGATGGGCGACCTGGTAGCAGATGGCGAGGTAAATTGGTCAACGCCGTATAGCCAACCTCCCATGGCAACTCTGGGAGATCAATCCAGTCAGGGAGCCACCAGTTCCCCAACATTGCAATATCCAGGACGATGGTCACCAATTTCCCAGTTTCTGAACGTCGAGTTCTTCGACACTCGCCCCAGTTTCGAATTCATGACGAATCTACCTTGGTTTAAGCTTCAAACCACCCTCGACCAGCTGGGTGGGATTTCCCCGCAAAGCTTCCGCTCGTTTTCTAAGCTAACCACGAGTTCAGATTTCACAAATTTACAGATACACCCTCCTCAACATGGAGTCCTATTATCGCC
Organism: Fusarium decemcellulare; assembly: GCA_013266205.1. NCBI lineage: Eukaryota > Fungi > Ascomycota > Sordariomycetes > Hypocreales > Nectriaceae > Fusarium > Fusarium decemcellulare. The sequence continues at coordinate 31,900 of JAAGWO010000183.1, forward strand.
GACAGGCATGCCTGTTACCCTTCCGCCTGAGACACGACAAGGTGTCTTATTGAATCTTCTCGGGCCAGTATCGGGTCATCAGCTCGCGGAAAATGTTTATGTGTTGGCAAACAAGCTTCAAAGATTCATACCTGAGAGGTGTGAAGGGGAGCTATCCTGCAAGATAGCTCACATCCTTGACTCCCGGTCGACCAGTCTCTCCAGTCTGTCCACGATCTTCAGCTTCGCAGCCTATCTTGTGTCCAACAACAAGCTCGAAGATGGCCGGATTGATACTTTTCTTAGATGGGTCCTGGACCAAAAATGCACCGAACACCTCGAGCGGTTCCTCCAAATCAACACCCTGACAGTTCATGCGTTCGCCACTCAGATTCTGAAGTCTGCTGTTCGTGTTGGAGACGTCAAGTTTCTGACCACACTGATGGATCTTGGCGTCAGATTTGACAGCATTCCGGATGAAATGCTACGAATTGGAGATGTGGACTTCATAAAGCTGGTTTTCTCAAGAGTTAGTCCCACTTGCTTTGATGGGCAAAGAGGGACTGACCTATTCTACATTTGCGTTCAAGGGAACCATTTTGATCTTGCCCGGACGCTTGCTACAAACGGAGTACCCGTGGATGCAGAAAAGCAGGGACGAACTCCTCTCTTCTCGGCAGTAGAGCGCAATGACGTCCACGCGGTTACGTTTCTGCTTGAACTAGGCGCCGATGTCAACAAGGGGTGTTTCTTCCACACAGGCTATGAAGTCCCGCTTGCGAGAGCGGTTCAACGGGACCATTCAGATGTTGTGGCCATTCTCCTGGAACATGATGCAAACACTTCATGTAAAGTGAGAAAGCAAGACCTAGTACAATGGTGTTCGCTGAACTGCAGAAATATGTACAGACTTCTGCAGGAACACATGGGAGCCGTCGACGTAGGCTTCACAACTGGAGATTTGATCCGCGCTGCAAACGAGGGCAACGACTACCTCGATGCCTATCTAGAAAGGCAGCAAAGAACGGTCTCAAAGGAACAGCTAGAGGAGGCGCTGGGCGAATCCATCAGGCTAGAGGATATCGCGGCCACTGAGGCTCTGCTTGAGCACGGAGTTAGCCCCAATTGCCCCTCGTTGAGAACCCCGCCTCTTCGGACTGCTCTTCAGTCACAGAAGCAACCGCGCAGGGTTTGTAAGCTTTTGATCAAGTACAAGGCGAACGTTAACGGGATTGATATTCTCAAATCCGTTGTTTCTAAACGGGATTTGAGGCTCCTGCAAATGTTCATCGAGGCTGGCGTGAATCTCGAAGAGGAGGGCATGGAAGCCTTGGCCACAGCAGCACGATATGGCCACATACCTTCGGCAGCCTTCCTGCTTCATTTGGGGGTAGATATAAACACCCCTGGACTCGAAGAGAATCCTCTTCAAGGGGCCGCTTGTTTGGGCATGTTGGAAATGCTCCAGTTCCTTCTCGACCGTGGTGCAGATGTAAATGCACCGGCGCATCTGAATGATGGCCACACCGCACTACAAGCAGCATTGGGGAGCGAGGCTCCTGAAACTGGGTTGCTTTTGCTGGACAGGGGGGCTGACGTCTTCGGTCCACCCGCCTTGGTGGGTGGAAGAACGGCTCTCGAGGCTGTTTGCCATAACCAGGCTGCTTTTCCGAGCGACCAACTTCTACCTCTTTGTAGTCATCTTCTGGACTCTAATGCTCCAGTTACCCGGCCGAACGGAAAGCCAAGCTCAGCACTTCATGGCGCGATCGAAAGAAATTGGGACGGGATTCTAGCTCGCATGCTTGAACCCGAGCGCGGGGCAATCATCGACCACATGTGGTGTGATCAGACAATGGAAGAGGATGAATATATCATCTGGCAGCCTAGGACACCAACTCAGCTAGCAGCAGACAACGGAAAGTTGGAAACTGTGAAGATGCTGGTTGGCCACGGGGCCGACGTCAACGAGGCGCCAGCATATCGATTTGGGAGAACCACACTCCAAGCGGCGTCGTCCAAAAATGAACCCGACATGGCCCTAGTCCAGTTCCTTCTTGATGAAGGCGCTGATGTCAATGCCAAACCAGCTCCTAACGGCGGGATCACGGCTCTTCAAGGAGCTGCGATATCTGGCGATATCATGCTGGCTAACCTGCTTATTGACAACGGCGCCGACGTCAATGGGGCCCCTTCTTATGTTGAGGGGCGGTATGCTATCGAGGGAGCTGCTGAGCATGGTCGCTTGGATATGGTCCAGTTGCTACTGAATGCTGGGGCAAGGGGGGGTATGTTGGACGGAACCGGCTTTAAACGCGCTATTGAACTTGCGACAAAGAATGAGCAGTTTGCAATTGCAAACCTCTTGAAAAATGTAGATAGTGCTTAGGCTTGGAGTAATATTTATGATATTGGGTAGGTTTTATCTAAAGCAACTATTCATAATTTTGACACATCTTCTATGTCAAGGGAAGTTACTATTATGTATTAATGCGGCTAACTCAAAGGGGTCATACCGAGACGTCAGCTGAAGTACTGGAACGATGCCTCAGGCACTTAGCATCACTTCCCCTTCCCAAAGCCTTATCAGCTCGTGCTTAGCTCCAACCACCTCCATTTCGAAGACCTACCTCGACTCCTCAACTCGACCTACAACTGATACCGTCACTAACAAATGAGACAGTCTCCTGACTCATCTCATGGAGTGTCACCAATGGCAGGCCAGCATACATCCAACAGCGAGCCAATGAGCGCTACAGAGATGCTCACGAGTGGAGACTCTCAACCTCTTGAAGTACCACAAGGTACACCAAAACTAGAGTATCGTCGTCTCCCAAACCTTACTAGTTTTCGCCTGCTTCAGATCCTGTCAGAGGGTGGTCAAGATATTCTGCGATGCAGGATGTTTGATGCAGAGCTTGGTACGCCAAGGACTCCGAGCTACATTGCGCTATCCTATACGTGGCATGAGGAGAGTCTACCCAGAACGTTCCGGCCCATATTGATCAATGGGAAGTTCCTGGACATCAGCCTGAACCTCTGGAACTTCCTTGAGAACTACCGTCACACAACCGGCGAGCGAATCATCTGGATTGATCAGATATGCATCAATCAGGACGACATGGACGAGCGCGTCCAGCAGATCGGGCAAATGTGTGCAATATACGAGCAGGCCTCCATGGACCTATTCTGGATCGGTGAACCGGATGAAAGCACAGAGGCGATCATGGACATCCTGGAATCTTTGGCTCGTCTGGAGGTCTCTCACTCGGCGTCAGACCATCAGCGACCTGGCATTGACGCCCTGCTTAATCCTATATACATGTATGCTATCGGATTACCGATGTATCCCGCACCAATATGGGGCTCTCTCATGCACTTCATTTCACGGTCAGCATTCCAACGTGCTTGGATAATACAGGAAGTCGCCGTCTCTCGGAGAGCCTCGATCTTTTGCGGATTATTGATGCTACCCTTTGACGTCCTGGGGCGAGCTGCCATGTTTCTCGTTGAAAGTGGGTGGATCAAGGCCCTCCACACCGAGTATAGTGTGTCCGGCGCCGCGGGCTTTTTGACAGGCATGCTGAACTGTCGCGTACGGCATCAGGGAGGAGAGCGCCAGAGCCTGGATCTCTTGCTGGCATCGACGCGACGTTTCAAGGCCACGGAGCCAGTCGACAAAGTATTTGCGTTGATGAATCTGGCGGAGAGGGGGAGGTCCGGGCCTCTACCGCCTTTACTCCAGCCAGACTATCGAAAGTCGGTGGTCGAGGTCTTCCGAGATGTCACTCTTCACCTCATCAACCAAGGCTGCCTTGACGTTCTCTCCGGTATCGAGGATGAGACATTTCGTCATTTTCGCCAGCTTCCGAGTTGGGTACCGGACTACAGTGTTCACCAAGTTCTTTCCATTCTCTGCATGCCACCGAGGCCCGGCACTTTAACTTTATATACCGCTGCAACAGGACGGCATATCCGCAGTCGATACTCACCAGCCGATTCAAACACCTTAACGCTATCATCATATAAATTCGACACGATAGAAAAGATTGCTCCTTTAGAGGACCAAGCAAACCAGCTCAGATTGGAGAACTGGGCGTGTATGGTTGACTTTAAGGCGCGATATCCGACCGTTGATGGCGAGTCTGACGTCATGATTGACGCTTTCTGGCGCACGTTGATAGGCAACATTGGCTTAGGGATGCACGAGTACCCAGTCAGTCAAGAGTGGATTCATCATTTTGCTGCATATGCATCTCAGGCGCGGGAGGAGCTGTCACAGTACCTTTCAAGCTCCCATGCAACGAGGAGAGAGGAAAGTTCGGGTTCAAGCTTCACTCCTGGCATCGACTCAATAATCAGCGCGTTGCGGAATGTCCTTCCCGTTGTCGAACCCTCAGAAAAAGATGGCAGGCGGTTTGAGACTACTATGCACCATGTGTCATGGTCTAGAAGGCTCTTCGTTACAAACGCTGGGTTTATGGGAGTGGCACCTCCGTCTGCCCAACCCGGTGACGTAGTGGTCCTTCTTTCCGGCGGGCGTGTGCCATTTATCGTACGGAAAGGGAGCTTGGACAACTCGGAGTATTATCACATCGTGGGGGAGACCTATGTCCATGGAATTATGGATGGTGAACTCTTGAGTACCATAGATAGCGAGTGGGTGGACTTGAGCTTCCGATAAGCGCCTGGTCTTTATCAATCCCTATTTTCTACTCAACGGCTGTGGGACGCTCGGTGGCTCTACCTCTTCACCAGCGCCGGCGATTTGATTTAGTGAATTCAAGGTATCAACCAGCTTCGTGGCCGTGACATTAATGCCAATACTAATAGTGATGCTGGGATATTTGACCTCTTAAACAGGGACGAAGATGCAAAGATGGATCAAGTTGGATTCAGTCATAACTCTTCGCCATCGGTATCTAACGAGGCCGTTAACTCGTTGTCGGAGGTTTTGTGCAAGGTGATGGCTGGATATTCTCAGATGGTGTCGGCGCGGTTCAAGATACCCTCGCCGCGACATAGAAATATTAAAAGCGATCAGTCCGCTACTGCCTCTACAGTCAAACCCCGCCCCCGAGTCCATCAGGCAGTTTGAAACGCCAAAGAATCAGGAGGTCACTAATTAGAAAGAGCCCCGGCCACCAACAATTTAGAGGTTTCCAACTCTTTGCCAATTGTTTCTAGAATGCAGGGTAGGATCAAATTTAGTCGGCTGAGAGCTAGAGGGCGTCGATAGTACGGTAGAAGAACAACCAGCTGGGCTGGCTGCGGTAATGTGGAAGGTAGAAATTCTTTCGTGTATCTTTTTGAGATTGCTACAAATGGAAAGCGAAACAGCCCATCGGCCCTAGAAGGGTCATCGCTAGAACGGTTTCCCAGCCTCCGACGTGGATTCCATTCAGGGGTCTGGTCGTAATCCAATGTGGGCCGGGTTGAATTGCCAAAAACATGTCGTAGGTCGGTGCAATACCCATCTCACCGCTCTTCTAGCCCTCATGCTCAATCAACAGAACCTCAAGTACACGGGCCAGATTGCCTCCCAAGCGCCGAACCGAGCTTCGGTTAGTAGTGGGTTTGCGAAAGCGTGTGAGCAAAGGCCCTTGTCCATACTAGCCTAGGCAGTAGCCGCTGAACAGGGGCGTCGGACAGACCTTCAAGCATCAAAATAGAGCTTCTTTGTGCACAAGATAGGTGAGGCAACTGTCTATCTCTAATAGACAACAACTTCCTAGACTTGCGGCAACCATTGGACTCGGCAACTGTGGCAGATACTCAAGCCCACGCTGATCTCGGGTTACGAGAGAGAGTACTACTACGTAGTAAATCCCAGGCCAAAAGTGCCTCTAACCTAGGAATCATGATCATGACGGTAAATGGCCAGTCGCGATATAGCCGGGTAAATGGATTTGCAAACAGCCGAAAGACAGCATAAGCAAATGGCCTTAGGGGAACTCGGACCACGCATCGTTCGATCACGAAGGACTCGCGCGCGGCAGATCGGGTCATTCGCTATGGGCAGATAGATGGTGTGCAACTCGGTGACAGGTACGAGTCATGGCATTTGGTGCGAAGTCATGACCGGCTTGTCGGTTAGCAAATTCTAAATATTTCGATAAACTTTGTTTTTTCTAAATTGGTGCACTAAATACGACATTATTGTTTCTCTATGAACTTTATTTCAGTACTAGGGGTCTTGGCAGCCAATAAGAAGTAGTATCTTGTGTGACAGGACCCTGACAATTTAACTTTGCGGCAGAACCGAGTGGATGGTTACCTTACTGCCTCCCTAGAGAACTCATCTCCTACACCTAGTTCTTTTTTTTTATAGCTGTTGATTGGAAATACGAATGTCAAGTGGTTCTTAGCGATCCGGTCACTAAACTGTGTCCTTGCCACAAGGTCATTTACCTCGAAGGAACCCTAGTTTAGAAAATAAGGACTATGCTCCATTTAAGCTACCCCCTATAGATCTCACACTGATGTTGATTCTCGATATCTAAAGTGGCATTGTCAAGCTCGTGACCCGTGAATCTTAGTATTCTAGATTAAGTATATTCATATGGATTGTGTGCCCTATAAACGAACGGCCGTAATATATATGTCTCTGGGAACCTGATGACGCTTCCGGAGCTGAAAACACCAGTTCTCGTTGCAAGAAGCTGAGAATACCGCCTGATACGGCTGAACTTCCTGGCCGCCTCCTCGATTTGGGCTCCTTATGCCGAAAGCCCGATCTCGCGAGCCAGACAAGGTAGGCGACTAAGCCAAATTCCTCCATAGGTGTGATGAGCGGGGGTGCCTTCTTTTGGCAGGTATCTTTGTCGATGCCGACTTATCCGTCGTAGATACAGAAACTAACTGTTTCTTGGCTACATCACGGCTCGAGCCGGGCTGGGTGTTGTTGTTGGGGCCTTGGCAACCAGTAATCCTATCTTGATTTTGTTCTAAAGTGAGACTTCTCTTGTCTTGGCAACCATCTAGTCAAACTCTAAGTCGTCAAATTCCAAACTACAATAGGCAACTAGTTCTATAAGATGAAGGAGATTGATGAACTAGGCTCATTTAGTACATCTTCCTTGTTCTGTTGAAGATACCACTTTCGCTCTGTATTGAGCAACTCTTGTTCTCTCAACTTCCTCTGAACCCACTCGGAAGACCTATACCAGCTACGATAGCTACATCATCCATGAGATTTAGGTGCTTTCAGAGTCATGGCAATGCCCCACAATCTGTCTTGATCCACAGAAAGCTTTTAGCCGATCAGGGAGCCTTATGCTTTAACTTTGCGTATTTGCATGGGATAGTTGTAGATCTTCATGCCCCCACGGAGCGGGCCAAGAAAAGCAGAGCCGACTACCCGATAGAAACTGTATGCGAGGAGCGGCCCTCCATGATTTGATCCTCCTGACCTCCTAAGATAGGTTGAGTGCTTGTAAGGCCTCCTAAGTTATGAAGCCCCCCCTGCTCGGAAGGGACTTTACCGGTTCGAACAGGACCACACTTCCAGGGCTCAAATCATCAAACCAATTATAACGCTTCAAGATCAATTTTGGCAGGGGGTTTTAGAACTAGGGGGTTTACAGGCGCCCAGCCTCTGGTATCGCTGTGTTGACGATGTGACTGTCATGACTAGTTACATCATGTCTCGTATAATGGTGCTGCCTCGGGAAAAGCTCTCTCAGCATCTTCTGCCTATAAGTATGAGCCTGATCCCCTCCACAAGTCAAGTCATATCATCAAACCGCTCAAGTCCACTATTATCAAGTCCGATTTCCAGTCATACAGTAAGTATTGGTCTTGAGCCATACTCTACCTGCTAACACATTTAGCTGTCGCCTACTGTCAAACTTATCCACAATGAAGCTGACATTTCTTGCACTCCTTGCCCTCTCGGCTTATGCTTCTGCATGTGCAAGCTACAATAACTGCCATTGTTACAACAATGATGGCAAGCCTAACAATGACGCCACCCAAAACGTCTGCAACCATTTCAGTGGATCAATGGTGCCCAATGAGAGGGAGTACGGCAAGGGCACTCAATACAAGGAGTGTGAGGCGAAGACTTTTGGCGGTGCCTCTAGTTTCGATAACTGTGACTGGAGGAGGAGATGCCAGTCAGCTGGTGCCACAGGTGCTGATTCTAGCTGCCGTCTCAAGAATCCTTAAGTACCTGCATCGACAGACACTATTCGATCAGAGGGGTGAAAGCTTTAGTCGCTGTATGGAGTTCCAATCTTGCGACTGGTTTAAGCTCGGCCGACTATAAGCGGGTTCTCCTGTTGTACTCTTTCTTAGTGTATACAATATTTATGGATATTTGATGTTGATCAATCCAGAGAGCAAGTCTAAGACCTACCACATGTTGGCGAGAGCGTCCCAGGTCTTGTCTAGGGTCGAGATGTAACTGGGCAGAACATGCTGGTAACGAAGGGACCTTACTTCTTGATCCATTTCCATCTAGCACGGAAGAATCCAGCCGCAGGCCGAGAAGAAACGGCAAAAAGTCGGTCTCCCAAGCCATCTTGTAACTCTCCCTTTTTCTTGGATTGGAGATGGAGCTGGTGAGAATAAATCTGCGATATGTTGCAGGACCACGGTAGGAGGGCCAGGGGCTCTCGGTCCCACACCCGAATGCTATGGATAAATTGGCGGTGTGACAGTTCGAGTGATGACCACATCACATCAGCACCTGTCTTATCCTCATCGGCTGTGCAACATCACGGTGAGGCATTCATGCTCACACGTCGAGTGGGATGATGGAAACCTTATCGGGGATTGAAATTGGCCTCAGCTCGTGGTGACTTTTTGGATAATGACTCTGATGCCGTGTTATTAAGAGTTAAATAAGCTTATCTAGAAACATCAATGAAAACAATCTACCTTGCAGCCCTCTCTACAATTTGACTCTCCATATTTGTGCAATATCTGTCCCACCCTACAACCTTTTTACCGAGGAACACGAGTGAGCCAGTATAAGCCACATGTAGCTGCAATGTTAAAGACAATAAAAGCCCAGCCAATTCCAAAGTTTCGCCATCTCTCGTCATATGCCATGTCAAACTGCGACAGAAACTCATCAGTCGTTGCCGTTGGACAATACTGACACTCATCGGTCGCCATGGGGTCTATGAGGTATCCCCCCACGTGTTCGACAAAGTCTGACAAGAAAGAGCCGCAGTTGAGATCTCCATATCCCGGTACGCGTACTATCTCTTTGGACGTGCATGTTACAGTAGACCCATGAAGTCCTGTCGTCAAAGCACCGCTGACTAGGTACGTCATGGGGGACACGCGATACATGAAGTCGCGCCAGATGGAGGGGAGGTCGGCACGAGCCACTCCGACACCGCAAAAGGCCATGCAAAGAACAGAAACAAGAGACGCGGGGACTCCAGCGAGGTCGGCAGTTTCGATGGCTGAAATGATGAGCTGGGAGAACGTTGAGATCCAGAGCATCAGCTGCCAGAGAAAGAGGAATACGGTGAAGCCGCGGATGTGTATGTCGTCGGACGTCGTATTCTTGACGAAACCAGCGGGATAGTACCAACAGAAAAAGAAGATGGCAGCCGCGATGGTATTCCATATGAGCTCAATCAGAACATTAGAGAGGATAAATGCTAGGTATAGTACATAAGCGTCATTCTTCTAGACATAGACGATAGGAGACTTACTAGTCCAACGATAAATCTTGGAGGGCCTCTCTCGAGCCTCGTACAGAGCGCGTTGCGGTATAAACATGGGCATGATCTGTTTACTAAAAGGATTGAAAATGAGAAGACACATGAAAATAGAATAGAGCTGATTCTGGAGGCCTTGGAGGCTGTTGTTGGCGTGGAAACTGAAGCCAATAAAAAGAGACTGGAGAGAATGGTAAGCAGATTGAGGCAAGAGCATGACAAAAACACTTACAAAAAGAATGACAACAGATAATTTGGACCAGATATAGACCGGCGATCGCCAGAAATGCTTGGTCACTCTTAGAAAGACTTGACGAAACTGTGTCCAAAAGGAAACAACAAATTCGCCTTGGTGAGATGTGGAAGCGGCAGGAGAATCCAGCGAATCGGCGACAGGCCTCTTGGATCGCAATTGGGCAAGCTCCTCTTTGACAGCGAAATAATCGGCAGATGCTCGCCAGATGTCGAACCATTGAGGACCTTGGGGAGATGGGAGAGTAGACTTCAACATCCACTCTGCAGGATTTGCCTCAGGCGGACAGGGCGGTGCTCCGTTTCGCTCGAGATAATCGATCATGGTGCGGCTGTTGTCGCCGATTTCTATTCCGTGTAAGCGTTGGCCTGAGTCACCCGAAGCCGGCCTTAATGATGACTTACCACCGAAATAGACGGTTTTGCCCCCTGGTTGTAGCAGCAACAGTCTATCAAACCGGGAGAAGAGCATTGCTGACGGTTGATGAATGGTGCACAAAACAGCTTGCCCGCTCCTTGCAAGTCTCTCTATCAGGTCGCAGATAGCCCAAGATGTCTGAGAGTCAAGCCCAGACGTTGGCTCGTCAAAGAAGATGAGAAGCTGCGGTCTTGCGGCGAGCTCGATACCAATCGTCAAGCGCTTGCGTTGTTCAACATTTAAGCCTTCTCCAGGAACGCCTATGATGGCATCAACGTACTCGGCCATGTCTAGTATGGAGACGACCTCATTGACATAGTCCAGCTTCTCAGATCGAGGGATATCCTCGCTTTGTCTTAGAAGGGCGCTGAACTCCAACGCTTCCCGGACGGTCATTGTGTTGAGATGGAGATCCTGCTGTTGAACATAGCCAATTTGGTGAGCAAATGATTTATCGGTCTCTTGTCCGTTGACCAAAGTGTGGCCACTTAGAATACCAGTCGAGACACGGCCAGCTAGTGAATCTAACAGGGTTGTTTTTCCTGCTCCGGATGCGCCCTGGAACCTCTGTTAGCTGTCGTTTGTTTCTCGGCTGATGGTCTCGTACCATGAGAACTGTAGTGACCCCAGGCTGTACCCAGCCGTCCACATGATCCAGGATTCGCCGATTCTTTCCCTTGATACTGATATCGTAGCAGACGTCTTCCCAGTGAAAAACAGACTTTCCACAGACACTGGGAGATGGATGTTTTAACTCGGCGGGATCATGGTCAGTGGACTGCATCGACAACTTTTCCATTGGTTGCCGCCCATTGGACTGATGCTCCAGATCCTCATAGTGCTTTTGAACAACTGGTGATGACCTACCGCGACGAAAGACGAGCACCTCTCCTCGGCTAGGTGCCGGGCGAGAGTATTCGGCGCTGACGACGTAGGTGAAGAGGAAGAAGAGCACGTAACCAAAGAGAATACCAACGTTCCTATAATTAATTTAGCAATTACGAGACGTGACCTATGCCCTTGGCCACATACCTCCACTTATGGGCGTGGTAGTACTTGTAAGTTCCTTCGATGAATCCACCACCGTCAACATCTGCCGAGCCTGGTACAGCCCCGACAACCGCGCAAGTGCTCTGCAAAGCCCCCAAACTGCTATATCCTGGGCCGGACGGAATAACACGAGCGCAAGGGAATTCGCGACCATGGAACTCATTGACCATCAAAGCCTCAAAGGCATATGCGAGTGGGTTGATGTAGTTGATCCATCGCGCCCACCCCCGCATAGAGTCAACGGGAAGAACGAAGCCACTGTAAAGCATCAGACCAAGAGTCATGATAGTAGACGGCACCATTGCCTGGTGTGAGGTCCGTGTGAGGCACGCAATGGTGCGGTATACGCCCGACATGGCAAGCAAGACCAGATAACCGATAAGGATGAAGAAGAAGACAGGTCCGGGTTCTTGGCGCAATTGAGCTAGAAAGTAGAGAATCAGGTTAAAGACAATGGTGTTGAGTGTTTTGTACGGGAGTTCCATGATATAGCTCGCAATAGCTTCAGCGGATTGGTGATATAGGGCGTAGTGGTTATGCTTCTCTACCACTGGGCGCTGGGCATATAGTGTAAGAACCTGCAAGACATGTTAGATCTTGTCGTCTTTGATAGCGAGTAGTAAATCGCCAATCAATGGCAGGCCAACCTCGAGCTCACTGGCCAATGCGTTGAAGAGCATGGCAAAGAAGATCAAACCACCGCGATAGTAGAAGCTACTAGTATCTGGGGCCAGGTCGTAAAACATGCTACCCAACACAAAACCCATGATGAGATTGAAGATGAGCTGGGCGACGGTATACTGAGGATCCGCTACTAACCGCTTCCAGCTGCGCCAGAGACATAATCGTATCTGGCTGAGGTATGGAATCGTGTATGGCGACTTGTCGCGCTGAGACGAGCTACGCTCGGCCTTGTGGCTTGTCGAAAAGCTTTGCAGACGTACGTCGCGAGGATGGTCGTCTTGGTAGGCAGCTAACTGGGCAACCAAAGCCTTTCGTTCTTGGGATTCATGCCAGCGAGCGGCAAACTCTTCCGGAGTTCGAGGCGCAGTGTTTTCCCATCCGGGGCGGATTCGGCGTTCGTGAGGTGATGTCATGGAGGTAAGGAAGTCGGCTGTCGTCTGTCTCTCTGGAGCTGAGAGGAGTTAGTGGCTCTGTCTGACTACTCACGTCAAGATTTAAACTCACACTCAAAACCCAAGCTTTCAAAGTAACGCTTCGCATCTTTCGTGCTCCCAAAGTATATTTGGCGACCCTGATACAAGACCGTGACCTTGTCAAAGACCTATAATGATGAGCCCTGACTATATAATGGAGGAGTGGCGCGCGACTTGCATTGTATGCCGACTGAGGAGCTTGGTAGATAGCCACAACAGCTGCAATATCCATCACGTTCGCCTGTACCCGCAATGTTTCGCAAAAGGAGATGGCGTTGTCGCTGTCGAGACCGCGAGTGCTATTATCCCAGCATTGCAGTTTGGCCCGTACGAGGGCTGCTTCAGCGATGCTGACGCGCTTACGTTCGCCTCCCGACACACCACGGACAAAGTCGTCACCAACTTTGGTATCCATAGTATGAGTGATACGGAACATGGCCATGGTTACATCTCGTAGGATACGGGCAAAGTGGTTCGATGTAAAGCCGCCAGGGACGACGGAAGGAACGCGAGCTCGGGCTGCGAATTCGAGCGTGTCGCCGACTGTCAGAGGCGGTAGGTGGACGTCAACTTCGGCGTTGTACATGATGTCTCCGCGAAACCGCGTGTACATGTCTTCCGAGCCAATTCCTAAGAGAGAGGGACAGAGTTAGACTGCATGGCTTTCGGCGTAGGCACCCTGAACGTGGGCGACAAACCTCGGTAGTTAATGAGAGACTCTTCGGAGATTTCAAGAGCCTCATTTCTCCCAGCAAGAGTCTTGAGCAGGGTTGAGCAGCCTGAACCCGGCGGACCTAGAACAAGCAGCATCTCTCCGGGCTCGACTATGCCGTCAAACCCCTGCAGGATGTTGACTTTATCCTTTGCCCGCCCGGTGAGTCGCCCCAACAAGGAAGACACGGCGCTCAGAAGGATATTCCCAACACTCTCATGATACTGATTGCCCGTCGTGTAACCACAGACGTTCAAGTCTCTAAAGGCCACACCCACAGTTCGATGTGGTGCAGCGTCTGGATCAGCGTCGAAAATATCGATGAATGCTCTTGTCCAGGCTGAGACATCAAATTCCGGTGAGAAAGGGTCCAGGTTGCTTCCCTTGCGTGGGTTGATGGCGTTGTTTGCACCATCCCCAGGGCAGTTAGTCGAGGCTATCGTGACCTGCCGGGCGATGTCCCCGATGGTTTCCTCCATGTCGTCGACCGAAGTCTTGGACGATGATGGCGGTGGTGTCATGGCTGGGCGAATATCTGGATTCCTGCAATGGCGTACCTGGTTGAAGTGTCGAAAACAAGATGGATAATTACTGTCGGAGGACTAGGCTTTTATTCTGTTCTTGCTGTCCCATCCAGCGTCTTATCTATTCGATCCCGGGACTCGAAAGCAAGCTTCGGCGACTCGGCCTCGGAGTCGGGATCACCACTAGTCGTAATACTGTAATCTAATACCGGGATCTGGTTCTCCAGGGTATTACATGAGATTCCAACCAATATTACTATCCATTTAGCTCTGTTATCTCTTTAATGCAGGGCTTCTACAAATACCAAGATTACATGAAACCAACAATTACGCAAGCGAGAGGCTCTTGATCGCAGAAATGCTCTCCTCGACTCGGGTACAGCAAACGGATGCCGCTGTCATGTACAAGCACACGCGTTCCATGAACTCTGTTGGCTGATCATCATGACCAACTCTGGGCCCTTCGCTACTTCGGCTCCTGACTTCGCTCTCTCGGCCCTCGGAGCGGAGCCGTTCGCGTTCGGGGATTCAAGACATCTGATTGGATGGCCTAGACCTCCTTTTCTCCTTTGGTTGTGCTTGGCGACCCGCTAATCCACTCTTGTCCAAGCTTCTGTCAGACATGATCTTGGCCGTACAGAACAAGGCTTTCTCAACAACAAACAAGACATTTGGGCGATTTTTGTCATTACACCATGCTCTAAACTCTGGCAGAAACCACCTACTAATTTGTCAGCTTTTACCACCACTATTTCTCATTCAGCTACATTTCCTACAGGATTTGAACAACACTTAACTACTATTACTACACGGTGATTCTTCCTTCAACACAACAGTATGAGCCGCTGCACAGAAGAGCCAGCTTCTGGACGTGGATCCAATGCCCTCTGCTCGGAACTAATCAACTCTGATCCGTCTCCTACGAAGTCGGCGCAAGCAACTCCCAGCGCTCATGTCAACCCAGACGTGATCCATCGCGCCAGCCAGGCCAACAGAGCTTCCTCGGCGAGGCCCCGATCGTGTTTGTCATGCCGACATCGCAAGGTCCGCGCTGATAAAGAGCTGCCTTGTTCCACCTGTTGGCGAGCGCAGGTCCCCTGCATCTACCCCGTGGGGCGCGCACCCAGGAGGGCACGACCAAGTAAGCATGGAACACAATCAAGAACTATGCGGCAATCAGAAAACAGGCTTATGGAGAGAGTCAAGGCGCTCGAAGGAATGGTTGAAAAGCTCGGCGATTTGATGGATATGGCCCCGGAGAGCAAGTCTCAGCCAACATCTGGTTCCAACCATGCTGCATTCGAAACACAACATCACTCTCAAGTAAACTCACCAGGTAGTGCCTTGGGTCAGGATGTCAGTGAAATCGGCCTAGTAGGAGGTTCTCCATGCAACGACCAACGCGGCCCAGCCAAGGCACCAGAACTGCACCACAAATTTGGCCGACTGGTGTTACATCAGCAGAGCGGAGGCAAGAGATACGTCAATGGCATCTGGGCCAAGTTGGATGAACAGGTACTCCTTTGCTGTCCATCATTACTCTAGTCTATTTTTCTAACGTGAGTAGTTGAGCTCTAACCGCCAGGAATCAGAGCAATCGACAGATGACCCTATCGATGATTCCGATCTCGACAGCCTAGATGACGACACTACTGTCCACACCCCGTCAGCGGATCATCACTCGTACATGTTCGGTTATCGCTCCGCGGAGTTGGACTTGAGCATGTGTCTTCCTGAGCCATTGCATGTTCCATATCTATGGTCCATCTACCAAGAAAACGTCGAACCGCTTCTCAAGTCGGTTCATGTTCCAACTATGGAAAAAGTCTTTCGCGACGCTAGAAAGAGGTTTGACCAACTCTCGTCTGGATATCAAGCGCTTGTGTTAGCCATATACTACGCCGCTGTTGTATCTCTGGAGCCTGAAGATGTGCTAGCAAACCTTGGCGAAACCAAGGAGGAAGCCCTAGCACGGTATCGATTCGCTACTCAGCAAGCCTTGTCAAGGGCCGATTTCCTCGGCACCTCGGACATTACGGTCCTCCAAGCATTGTCCATCTTCTTGGCTGTTGTCAGGCACGAGGATGCGTCCCGTACCTGCTGGTCCCTGACGGGGCTTGCAATCCACCTTGCTCGGGGCATGGGTCTTCATCGAGACGGCTCTCATCTCTCTCTAAGCCCGTTTGAGAGGGAGATGCGGAGGCGTCTCTGGTGGGGACTATTGTTTCTCGATGTCCGGTCTGCCGAGGAACTTGGCACTGACTTGATCGTTGCCGAGTCGACCTTTGACACGCATATGCCCTCCAACATCAACGACATGGACATGAGTTCAGACATGTCAGAGACCCCCCAGACGAGAGAGGCGTGCACAGATACCACTCTATTTCTCGTCCGGTGCGAGATCTGCAACCTTTCCCGTCGAGTAATCGAAGCAGCATCCACCTCATCGACTGTAGAAGAGCAAAAGACGATGCTCGTTGAAGTTTATCAACACATGGACCACAGATTCTTCAAGTGGATCGACGCGAGTCATCCTTTGTACGACGTGGCCGGCATGCTCTCGCGTTCCCTCAGGGCCAAGATGTGTTTTATCATCTACCAGCCCGTGCTGTTCCCGCAAAGTGGCACAAAGAGTGACCTGACTGACGAGGCGCGAGAATGTGTCTACTCGGCAGCCATCAATATTCTCGAGTATAACCACCTTCTCAACTTGGATCTCCAGTTTCAGCAATACATGTGGCTTCTGCACACATATACCAACTGGCATGCCACCGCCTACTTTCTGATCGAGAGCTGTCGCCGCCCGTGGACGCCTCTTGTGGAGCGAGGCTGGCAAGCTCTCCACGGCTACGAGGAGTGTAAGACCGACGGCACCAAACCCCCGGTATACGAGTCAGTTGTGTTGCCTATGAAGAAGCTTTGGCTCAGGGTTAGCAAACATCGGGCCTGCGAGATTGCGCGTCTCAGTCATGACCTTGAAGAGGCGAATCGTCTCGACCAAACTGAACGTACAACTCCTGTCACTTTCCCCTTTGGTGATCAGTTGGGGGGCGATGATCGCATGGTGGATCTCTTCCGAGCCAGGTGGCATGCCATGATTCGGGCAGGTAACGGCGCTATACCAACAAGTCACGTACAGACACCATGCCCGCACCAGTCGGTTCCGTCACGTCCACAGACCCTTGCTCCAACAGCAGCTGAAACCGATGGTTCAGTCCATGCTGATTTGCCCTCAAATACTGATTGCACTTCTGGCCGCACTCTGCACCAAACTTCAGGCACGCCAGGACCCCTTCATCATGCACAGTGGCTAGAGTTAGCGGGTGGATCTTCTAGGCAAGACGTTGAAGGACGAGATTTAGGCGCGGGTACACTCCAGACAGCATTGTCTCTCGATGACTCTTGTCCACCCTCGTGGCTGGGCCCTTTTCCTGGTACCGGTTTCAGTTTTGATGAGTTGGACGGTGCAGATGTTGATATGTTTGGCGAGGACTTTGACTGGCGAAATTGGGCGAGAAATATTTAAAGCATGTAGTTAAAGTGGTCAATAAAAAAGCAGTCTTATTCTATCTGCTAATTTTGGTTGTTTTCCCTATTCATAAAGGTCTACGTGTACCCCCCGAAATGTTATTCATAGATAACCCAGTTCTATACCAGACGGAAATTTAAACCGGCGACTTTAACTGTCTCTCACTCAGAACATGTGAAATTTTGTGAAGGGCCAACAGGGTCGTTGATTTCCGCAAAGTCTCCAGCCCGAGCAGCTAGCCCGCCGTGTATCGCTATTCACCTGGTTGGATAGGTATAGTGCACCAACTCTTTTGGCGTGGTCTTCAACCAGTGCGGCACAAAACAAATGCTCGGAAATGTCGGCACAGCTAAAATTCGTTTCTCCTGATGCTGTGTGCTGAGTCGATAGTCTGCTGTGGCGCTCGTCCTATCTATATCGGCTATAGAGTCTAGACCGTTGGCCATAATATTATCCCCGCTTTAACGCCAGATGCCACGATTATTGAGTCTAGGTGATCAGCCACAATTCTGAACCAGCTAATTAATTAAAACGGCCTCAAGACCCCCTCTGCCACCAATTTGCTCCAGCTTCTTTCTTTCACCTTTGACTCATCCATTCCTCAAGCCTCAGGGCATTGTCGTTCTTTACCACACGTCAACCATGGTCAACTCGAAGCGCATCGTGGCCGCTTTGGCCTACCTTAGCATCGCCGGTGTCAATGCCGGGCCTTGCAAACCCCGTACGACTACTGATAGCACTGAGACGGCCGTTTCTGTTACTTCTGAGTCGTCGGTGTCGGCGTCTACTTCAATGCTCGCTTCTGTGACTGAAAGCAGCACCTCGACCGTCAGCTCCGAGACTGCATCTACAACCGACAGCCAAACCGTTACATCTGCAACTGGGTCCACAACTTCTACCACGATAGAAGCCCTGTCCACCACGACGTCAGCCGCACCAGTCGCGCAGTGCAACAACGAGATCTATAGAGGCACGGCCCAAGGCGAAGGCTATAAGACTACCGATGCTTCAACTGACCAGGAGTGCTACGAGGCTTGCTTCAACGAAGATGCGTGCCACGCCTGGTGGTTCTCGGCAGCCGGCTCCTGCAAGCTATATACTGAGAACTTTTCTGATATCGCTTCTCCCACCAACGAGCGCGACAACCTGATGGGCTCTCGCAACTGCTCACCCGACGACTACACACCATGCAATGACGAGATCGGCTTCGGCTACATTTCCCAGAGTCCCATCCTGCGGACCAGCCAGGTCACACTCGAACGCGACTGCGCCCATCTGTGCATGAAGAACGGCCAGTGCACAGTCTGGCAGTACGACAGCTCCTCGGCGACCTGCAACATGTTTACCGACTCCTTTTCCAACATTTTCACATCCCAAGCTTCTCAGGCAGGCAGCGTCATGCTTTCGGGCTCGCGAAGCTGCTCGTCCGACTTGTTCAAGCCGCAGCTCGGCAACTGCAACGGCAAGATGAGCTGGTCCGCCGAACCTTGGGAAGATTCCTACAGGGCGCTTTCCCAGTACACCACCGCCGCCACCTGTGCGCGCGCTTGCTCCATCGACCCCCTGTGCCAGACGTGGCTCATTTGGGTTGGGTACTCGGATTGCTATCTGTACACGGGTCTGTTTGACGACATTATCGATGGCAGGGATATTGGCACTGCTGGTTCCCGAAACTGTGGCGTCCCTTAAGACAGCGTCCTTCCACGTGTGGGCGCTGGTCTTGTGCTGGCGGTTTAGGCGAGAGACTGGCTTGTCATGGGGTTTTAATGATGTGTTCATGTTCATTTGTGTATATTCAACTAGGAACATAGAAGTTGAGATTTGGAGTAATAATGTCAGAGGCGATTCAGAAGAATAGCACCTACATCTTCCATTACTCTTAACATCAAATACTTTCACCATCCTCGTATTCCTTTGTAATGACAAGCTGAGAAAATCGAGAATTATATCAAAGTCGGTCATTTCAATACTTCGGTGAAAGAACTTCAACCAAGCCTGGGAATCTTGCACATGGTGGTGGATTGCCTCAGACCCCAGCCGGGGAATACAGATCCGAAAGATGATCGCGTTCTTGGTAGTGGTTAGAAATGGTCTTGATTACTGATAGATGTCCGCCTGAACCAGTTTCAAAAAGACTTAAGTGACAAAACTGACGGGATGTCAACCTAAGCTCCAATTTGCCGTTATGATAGGTTAGACAAAGGGCGTCATGGCTCTCCTTGATACCAAGGCTGGCCCGGGCTGTGAGAAATTTGACATCACTCCACTTCGTAGGTACAAGGCAATTAATGGGGCCTGCGTAGAGGCTCTCATCACTGCTTAATCTGGCGTCGCGTCCAAGTCCATCACTCCGTACAGAGGTGAAGCCCGAGACTTGCAGGATTCAACCTGTAACTGTAAATAACACAGTGACATCCGAGTGCGAGCTTTCAGAGTGACGATGATCCTAGAAACTAGGCCATCCACGCTGACCGCTGTTGAAGTCCGTAGGATGATTTTAATCAACTCCACAGGCGATCATCTCCCACCGTCCTAGTTAGCTAGGTGCAAGCTGTCGATGGGGTTCCACCGTACTCAGCGCAATGTAGCTTCCTCTGTTAGCAAGTGATTCCCTGCCCCAGCATACATGGCAAGGAGGCTCATGAAACTTGGTAGATCCTGTGGGTCATAAGCTAGGACTATTACATTTGAAGGAAACATGTCGCTGACGTGACCATGTCTTAATGAATCTAATCAATGCCACTTCGGGATTGTGCCAAGTAAAGTAATCCATATGTGGAAGGTGTTGCTAGCGAACCATCGCTCATGTAGGACTTTCAAACGTGTAAGCGTGCAGTGACGACTATGTATCTCTGGGAAGTAGTCCAACTGCGGAAAGTATCGCTAGTGACTATATGTCCGGAAATGGCTCATGTAAGACCTTTAAACACGCAGGCTTATATCGACAACACTTTGACCGATACCCCGGGAAAATACCCGAAGGATGCTCGCTCTGTACTGCGCTAATCTACACTCCCGACGGCCCGCTGATCATCATCTTCAGCAGTAGCCCTGGTTTCAACGCCGTCTACGAAACCCAGATGGACAAGGCAAATGCACTCCGGCAGACCACCTTAGAGCGGCAAACCGCAGAAGACGACATCCAGGACCCTTGGACCCCAGTCCCTTCTCCTAGATCGATACGATTCTACCTGAAGATCTCCTTAGAAGAGGCGCAGTAAACGACAGCACAGGTCGTCAAATTCATACAACTAACCCAGATCCTGGGGTGGTTCAGGATCAAGCCATGACTCAGCAAAATCGACCCTTAGATTGAAACTGTCCTGATTGAATCTGGTCTCTAGTAGGTAGGAGGGTACAAGTTAGTCTCGGAGTCAACCGCTACCTCACAGAAGGCGGTGACTAGTACTCAATTTATCGAGGCTGGTCAGCCAATAGTGGTTCGTTGGAGGACAACTGGTAGCTGCTGTGGAACGGTGGCTAAACCGATTTGAAACGGAACCTGAGTCGGGCTGAGCTAGGAATCCGAACCGTCACCGCCGGGTTTTAGTACACCTCCGAGGGGAAACAATGCAGAGATATTAATCAGACGACAAATGACTCATAGAATTACGCGGCACTGTGAGAGTGTAGTAATTAGTAATATATACTGAAGGACGGACGGGGTGGCGTCACCGGGTTATACTTACCGTCCGAACCGACTTTCAGAGCTTACGTTATTCGGCCAAAGTTATTTGTTCGAAGTGTGCCATCTTAAGATCCCTGCTTCACACGTCACTCATCAGTATTTGTTTGGGAACGGACATCCACCCCATGTCTTCGGTCTCCGAAGGATTCTATCTCCGGCGGTACATTTCTTTGGGCTAAACTCAGGATCAAGTGGCAGCATGCATATATGAGACATTCTCCGCAACAAACCAACGAACTAATGCCATTCCGTCGAAGCAAATTTTCCACCTTGATCATAGATGATCCGCAATTGATCAGAATCAAGGAAATCCCAAAGTTATAACGAAATGAAATACCCAGGAGCACATTCACTCGAAATGGCGACAGCATGGGCAGGATGGATAGCTGCATCCATCATGTTATTAATGATGTCCATGTGGACCCTACGATCAGACGGTCGAGAACGACCACCTTTACTGAACCCGAAAAGCAGGTTTCAAATCAATACACTCAAAGCGAAGAGCTTTTTTGTGCAACATGCCGCGAAGATGCTCAGGGAGTGGTTCCAAAAGAACCCCGATGATTTGGTACGAGTTACAAGTGACTTCGGAGAGATTATGGTCTTGCCGCCCGCGATGGCTGATGAAATTCGAAACCACGCCCATCTGAGTTTCTCCGCAGTGGCGAAAGATGTCAGTATGAGTTGTTCCAGAAAGCACTATTGATGGGGGGCTAACTGAGCAGCAATTCCACAACAGAGTGTCTGGGTTCGAGCCGTATAGAGAAGGAAATAAGGATGAGGCAACAATTCTCAAAAAGGTCATCAACAAGGATTTAACCAAAAAGCTTAGTGGGTTAACCGAGGTTATGGAGACCAGACGTTAGGATAACGGATATTAACAAGCATACCTAAAAGACAAGATCACGGAGCCACTAGCGATTGAGACGGCAGAGGCCATGAAAGATGTTCTGGGTCAAAGCCGAGGTAAGTAGGGTATTGGCGATCTTCCAGAGGCATGCCACAGATACGTCACGAGAATCCTACTTACACAGCAAATAGATTGGCAAGCGTTTCCACTGCGGCAGAAAGCATTGAGACTAGTAGCGCGTGCATCGTCACGGGTTTTCTTGGGTGAAGAATTATGCAGGGACGACAAGTGGCTGAGACTATCGGAACAATACACGACGGATAGCATCGCCGCGGCAGATAAATTAAGGATGTGGCCGCCGCCACTACGAGGTATAGCCGGCTATTTCTTGCCATACATGAGAGATCTTCGCAGGCAAGTGGAGGAAGCAAAGCAATTGATAGTAACGGTCATGGAAAGACGCCGGGAAAAGAAAGCGGAGGCTCTCGCCGAAGGTATGAACCTGGAATATGACGATGCCCTAGAGTGGTTCGGAAAGAGTGGCGAAGGAGGAAAGGGCCACTTGGCATCGATGCAACTCTTTCTATCAGTTGTTGCTATTCACACCACAACGGACCTATTGATGCAGGTCATATACGATCTAGCGATGCATCCAGAATATGTTGATCCGTTACGTGAAGAGGTCAGGAAGACTATAGGCGAGAACGGTTGGAAGAAAAGCTCCCTCTACAACATGAAGCTCCTCGACAGCGTCATAAAGGAAAGCCAACGTCTTAAGCCCATACAGATGAGTGAGCAATAGCTAAAGAGTCATCTTCGCGAGAAACATGCTAACAAGAGATATTTAGCGACCATGCTTCGTCGTGCACAGAAAGACATACAATTGTCGACTGGGCAGGACATTCGGCGAGGCGAGGTAATTACGGTATCATCACACCAAATGTGGGATACGACAGTGTATGAAAATGCCGATGAGTGGAACGGATATCGATTCTACACGATGCGGCATGAAGCCGGCAAGGAAAACACAGCCCAGCTAGTGTCCACAAGTGTGGAGCATGTCGGCTTCGGACTTGGTATTCACGCGTGTCCCGGTCGATTCTTCGCTGCGAATGAGTTAAAGGTTGTACTGAGTCTGATGTTGATGAACTATGACTGGAGACTTACGACAGACGGGGAACCCAATGCCGTCCACTTCGGGTTCAACATGGCAGCCGACCCGCGTAGGGAACTGGACTTCCGTAAGTGCGGAGAGTGGCGTGGTATGGGACTTGCACCAGAGGAGCGGGTTTGAGAAGAAGCATGAGTAGTGGGACACTTGAAGGAAGCGTGAAGAAATTGGGTCCTAAGTTGGTCACGATTGTATCATACGAAGTGAAAATAAATTGCCTGTCCTAGGTTACAAGGGTTTGGGATGGTTTTTCAATGAATTCTACAGTGCTCAGAAAGGTTATAGTCACATCTGGGGCCATGGTACGCAAAATCGTACATGATACTGGGTCTCTTTGTATGTATCGCCCTGGTCTACTTTGGCCTGACTCTGGTAGGTCTGCCTGAAGGACCCTTTTGGCAGTTGTTTATCTTGAGCAGATAGCACATGGCAAACTAGCACTTCTCCAGTAAGCCGTGATTTCCCATCCCGTCCGTCCACTTCTTGACGTCGTGATGAGATTTCTTAGCCGCGATCTGCTATACCGTGATCTTCAATCCCTTCGCATTCTCCTTCAACGTCACCATGTAATCATTCTCTTTCACAATCTTCCATCCCCTAATACCCCTGGATGTATGCGATAAGTCTCCTTCCCACTTGGCGCCCTCTCCTTCCCACCGCCACCACTGCACCGCGACCCCTCTCACGAACGCCTGCTGCCCTTTCTTGATGCCCAAGTCCGGCATGTCGACCTTAAATGTCACGGAGACGAACATCTCCCATGTCACGAACTCTGGGGTTCCCCTGTACGACTGCTCCAGTATCTTCATGTTCTCCGTAATTTCACACGACTGGCTGAAGAATTGCTCTGCTGCTTTTTTATCCATCTTATATTCATCCAGTGCTACACACAATTTAGTGATGCTACGGCTTTTTCTTCTCGCGATAGTACTCACCTATGTCGTTGAATTCAATTTCTTCCGAGAACCAAGACGCTATGTCTTCGGCTGACCTCGTCTCGAAGGCGACGCCATATGCCGCGGATCGGGCATCAATAAGCTTCTTTACTACTTCAGAAGACATGTCGCTATGAGTTTCTGCCGTTCAACGTTGGTAGTATTTTAGTTCATAGGAAGACGTATAACGTATAATACGATGCCACGAACTATCTAGCATGTTAATAACATCGGGAATGTTGTCTCGCGGGATGAGGCAAGACCCCGCAATGTCGGCTCGGGATGATGATAGACTCCTCAAATGTCGGCTCGGGCTCGAAAATCGCCCTAGCCGCTCCACTTGAGACATTTAGGTAGTATTTTAGGCGAAGGTTGTGGTACTAGAGAATTAAGGTTTCAGCAGCCGGTTCGACTAATCATAGTAACCTTACGATGCATGCATTAACGCGAATAAGAGTTGCACCCACCGAAGGTCGGGAGTAGGCTGAATTATAAAGCTCATCCTGTATGAAATTGCAACTAACAACTATCTGGAACGGTCGCAACAAGGAAGAGAAACACACATAGCAACTATGTCCAGTAGCACTACGCAAGCCGAGTTGCCATTCAGCCTACGTCCTATGAAGGTGGACATCGGCAGTGGAGCGCGGCATATGAAGGAATTGATAAGCAACACTCGCTTACCGGATGAACCGCTGTATCCGGGACTTGGGTTTACGAAAGGACTCGATCTTAACCAGCTTAGGGAATGGAAGGATGCCTGGTTGAACGACTTTGACTGGAGAAAAGAAGAGGAGGAATTGAACAGGTATGTGAGTTCGACTTACAACAAGACGCAAGCTTACAGGCGGCAGGTTTAAGCATTTCACGGCGGTTATTGATGGTCTTCAAGTACACTTCGTGCATGAGCGAGCTGACGATGTCGAAGCCATACCGTTGGTTCTGTTACATGGATGGCCGAGTTCCTTTCTTGAGTTTTTACCACTGGTACAGGAGTTGGTCCAGACATCTACAACCGGTGACGGGAAGAAGGTTTCCTTCCACGTGATTATACCGTCAATTCCAGGGTATGGTCTGTCTGGTATACCTCCCGAGGCGTGGTCGGTGGACGACAACATCAACGTCATCCATAAGCTGGTGACGGAGGTTTTAGGATACCCCAAATTTGCTGTACATGGAACCGACATCGGATGCGGCATCGCTTACGGCCTGTATGCAAGGTATAGTGAGACTTGTCGAGCGGCTCATTTCAGCTTCATACCGTTCTATCCTTTATTGCCCACGCAACTTGAGGAAGAGAAAATAGAACTTTCGACGCCTTTGGAGAAGGAAGAAGAAGAGATATTTGTGAAGTGGCACGAAAGCGAGTGGGGGTATACGGTTGTGCATCGGAAGAATGTAAGTCAAATCAATTTATGATCAGCATGGTGGCGAAACCCATTTCAGCAGGACTGACAAGCAACGCGGCATTATAGCCAACGACCATCGGTCTAGCTCTCCATGATAATCCTGTCGGCCAACTTGCGTGGATGGGCGAAAAGTGGGTAGAATGTGAGTTTCGCTTGGAGGGCCTGACGAAGACAAAACAGTCATTGACTGACTTATGCAGGGTCTGACCCGCGTCAAGGAACAGCCCCTTCTATCCTACATCAGAACGACATTCTTCGAGTGGTATCCCTGTATTATCTAACCGGGAAATTTGGATATTCAGTATATTCCTACGCGCAAAACGCTGGTGGAATTAGAAAGGAACCAGAGGCATACACGAAGCCAAAAACTGACGCTCCGATGCTATTCAGTGCGTTCAAGTATAACATATTTTTCTGGCCTCCGGCATTAGTCAGCAAAGTTGGGAATTTGGTACTTTATCGCAGTATGAGACCCATCTTTGACAGTGGAATTAGGCTGGAGCACTGACCGTATAGATCATGAGTTTGGAGGTCACTTTCCGGCGTTGGATAATCCACCCGCTATGATAACGGATTTGAGAGAAATTGGAACATACTGGGCGTGATGTGGTAGGAGGCAGAAATAGCTACATGAAAATTCCTTACGCTGATAAAGCATCAGGTTATGCTAGATGACGCATCTGCGGTCCAGTTGAATCTGTCGTTACTCGAGTGAAAGGAACTACCAATTTCCATAACGGCACAATGCCCAATGTCTATTGCGCCCTGACTGGCTTGCCTGTGTGCATTCATGATTACCAATTGACGAATAGCAGAAGTGATATCGAGACGTGATATGCCAACCAAATGCTTTGCAAAGAACGAAGTGGTTATCTGGTTTTAGGTATTATTCT
>JAAGWO010000184.1:0-57371 GCA_013266205.1 Fusarium decemcellulare
TGTGTGAGATCTGTAAACAAATAGTAATATATTAAACTATAGTTATTATAAATATCTTCTTTATATAAAATAATTAAAAAGAAAAAAGCTATATTTATTTATAATTTATATTAAATATAATTTTAAGTTAAAAGATTAATTAAGCTAAAAAAGTTAGATTAATTACTTTTAATTATTACCTTTTATTAAAAGTAGCTATTAACCCTTAATTATAAGCCTTTATTATATATTAAAAAAGACTCTTTTATAAGTTAGTAAAGAAGTTAGAAGTTAATAAGACTTTAATAACTATTAAGAATTAATCTCTTAATAAAATAAAAGATAAAGAATTAAATAAGAATATAGTATAATAAATATAGCTTTTGTTGACAGGTCTCACACAGCTGTGCGTGTATTCTCTTCTCAGAGAGCTGAAGTCATCAATTGATATGTATGTATGCCTTCCCCCTTCTCTAGTGTAAGGAGCAGGATCCGGCCTCTATAGGCACGGATCTAACTGATCACATGATCTATCAATGATCGGATCAACACACGGCCCGGAAGGGCTCGCAACGGCTGCGTTGCACACATTGAACCGACAAAGTATCTTATTTACCAGATACCACGATCACCTAGACTGGATCATATTGGCGATAGCCTCTTTAGCTGCCTACTAACTAAAAGTTTTAAAGACTATTACACTAGAGCCTGGTGCCCCCTGGTCCGGTAAATCTTAGAAATTCGACTTTCTGCCCCCGTCTCCATGATCGATTGCCCAATTACCCAATTAGCCCCCAGTAGCTAAAAGAGACGTTTTACCTGCTGGGATGGGTAGATCTGGTTAGGTCCATCATCTACTGCGTCATCGAGACCTTTTTCTTTTTTCTTTTTCCCCCCCCGCCTCCACAGAGCTGCATGCATATATCCCCAAAGACGCATTCCAGTGGGCGCCATTTCCTTCCATTTAACTAACCATCGCTGCATAACTCTGTGTTTCCAGTCTCTTTCCCTCTCATCCTCTAGAGACTGCGAGGGCGGGGGAGCTTCTGGCCGTCGAAAAGCCCGAATCTCCAAGTCTTCACGTGGTTCGCCAGCGCTGGCCTGGCCATGTACGTCTTGAACCCACCCACTCACTCGCGCTTCTTTGTCTTTTATGCCACTCAACCTCCCCTCGAGGACTAGAGATCCGGTCTTTGGTACTAGCCATCAGTCAAGCTAGCAAAGTGTGGGAGGCGGGCGGGGGAACATGAGGCCGTAATCTAACATAAGGATAATGCCAGAAAGAAAAGACAACGAGGCACGGATATCTACGAGGTTTAGGAAATGATGATATATCAAACGCCGCCAGTATGTATAGCTGATACCGCCAGTCTACCGTTACTGACACCGGGTGAGGTGGCTCTTGACATCCGAGGCCTGTTGTCGCGCGGTTCCGTTCGGGATCATATCACGCGACCTGCCTTTGCAGCTTCGAAGTCGCGTCAGTTACACCCTTCCGATCGCTTCGGCGCCATTGAAAACGATCTTGTGTTATCCTATCGATATCTCGTGAGTCGTGTCGTGCGCTGGCTTAACCGTAGCGCCCCTGCTTGATCTCGCAACCTGCCACCGTGCTGTGCTGACGTCCTGTTGCTCTGCCTTCCCTTGGTGGTAATAGATCCAGAGTCACTTGGCCGCGTTTCCTGCGTATGGAGCAGCTGTAGGCCACCTGGGCCAGCCCCTGTACGCACAAGTTGTGTTCGTCCAAGATGTTCCTGACCGCCAGCTGTGGGAGAAGATGTCAAGGCACGAGACTGCGTGGGATTTGCGAGCCTACCTTGGCGATCATCCGGTCCTGCCACAGCCTCGCTGGGTCTACGTTGCCATGCAGGATATTGATCTAGGCCGATTTCTGGATGGGCTTGTCAAGAGACCCGAGAAGAGAGGGGCGCTCTTTGTTGCCTTCTACGGTCGCCGAAATCCCATCGACTGCACCACCTGCACAGAGCTGTTCATGACAACGATTGACGATTGCAAGGATCACATCCGTTCACCTTTTTGGGCATGCGTTTCGCTAAAGGGATTTGCCGGCGGGCGTTGTGTCAACTGTCTCTGGCGCAATGATCAGGGGTCGCACTGCTGTGAGTTCCGCGGCCGCCAGGAGCGGCTCGCTGACAACAGTCTGCTCGAGGCATCGCCATTCTTGCTCGCGGGCTCCAAGGCATCTACCTGGGTATCAGACCCCGCCCTCATCCCAAGGACACCCGACCCATTGACGCCTGCAACATGCCCAGTCGGCTCGACACCGCGGCCTCTAACGGGCTCGTGTTCTGACCACTCTAAGACTTCAGTCCGTCCGCAGCCTCAGCCTAGGCCCCGGAGCCCGCTGGCTTGGTCGACTGTGACCACTCCATGTGATGATCTCGCCTCGTCCCCTCGCCGGAAGCGGAGCTGTCGTGATGATCCTACAGCCACGCCAGCATCGGGTCGTCTTCCCAAGAGACATCGTACAGATATCAGCCAGTGATCCCACTCTTCCATTGCGTGATCGGGCCAAGCGCACTTAGGCATATACCAATATTGCTTCCTTAAATCGACACGTCACAGATCCTAATCATACTACTTTGGTCCAGTCCTTTGTTCATAAAATTACTCCTCTTATTAACCATGGGCCGCTGCTTTATTTCTGGCGGCAGACAAGGCAAGCAATGATGGTACAGAAAGACGATAGATAGATACCCTACTCCCTGCATAAGAACACTCGGTCACTCCTGGGCAGCAACATCCTCCGCTCCCACACCTTCAGACTCTCCGTCACTCTCTTTATCCGCCATAGCCCACACAACGGAATCCCCGCCGTCCATGCCCATGCATTCAATGGGTGAAACAAGGGCCCCCGACGTTGTAGAAGTAGCAGGCAAGAGCTGCAATGCATCAAACAACCGAAATAACAGAAACGAACACACATTCTTGGCGGATACAGAATGCACCACACGACCATCAAACACCCATCTCCTCCTTGATCCACATCTGAGATGCATCAAGATCGGGAACGCGACCTCGAGCGTACTCGGCCAACCGGCCTGCAAAGTACTCCTTGTCGAAGCACAGCGTCCGGGCGTAGTCACAGTCTAGATAGACCTTGAGTGCCTCTACAATAGCCGCTGCCCGTTCGATCGATGGGCGCCCAGACGAAGTTATGCCGTACAGTGCCTTCACAACAGCTCGGTAGCGGACGTTGGGCTGGCGGTGATGGGACAGCTTGGCGAGTGCCAGGACGATGGTGGCCATGGTCTGCAGGAACGGTGTCTCGAAACTGGCTGGGAAATATCGCACCTCCACGATGAGGGCATTTGACTCGGTTTGGTCACGCGCTGTATCATCATCGCCATCTGTTGATGTGTTGCCGCAGGGGTCCTTGTCGTCTTTGCCTGAAGGCCCGTCGGAATGACACGCGTGCCTCTCCAACTCGTCATCGTCTGCGTCTCCGACGGCATCATCCGTACTCTCGCTAGAGGATTGAGTTGAGACAGATTCGTCGCCAAGAGTGCTGTCGTCCCCATGCTCCTTCCGCCAGATGATCTCGTGTGGCACGTCGTCTTCTGCTCTGTGGATTCGCACCGAGCGCCGCCTCACGTCTCCAGTTCGCGGAGCCCAGCAGACTCGCTTGGCCAGCTCGAGGATACTGGATGACTTCCAGATCAGCATCATTTCCCTCCCCATGGCATTGATGAGGTTGTCGGGCAGGTTGTCGCTTGCCTCGTCGTCTCGGGTAGCGTTTCCTGAGGCATCCGACACTGGTACCCAGTCACGCTCTGCCGCCAGGAAGAGACCACCAGACTCCTGTCGGCCTGGACACGTGAGCCCAAATAGGTGATCCTCGATGATGTATATCAAAGTCAGCAGCCGTTTGAACGACTTCAGCAAGTCATCGTCGCCGTCGTCGCTCGACTTCGTGTAGCTCATGCTCACGTGCGTTCCATATGAGTTGCCAACTCTAATCAGTCCCCCTGTCGCCTCTCTGATAGTAGTAAGGGCCTTGTCTAGTGACGGGAATCCATCGAGCCACTCTGCTTCTGTGAAGACCGGGGTGTTGAGCTCGACTGGGCGGAGGTCGTCGTCAAGGCCCGACAGGCCAGCCTCGCATGAATCTTCATACCGAAAACCCCACGTCCTATAATATCGCGGTTTTGGTTTTCCCTCTGGGTGCCCGGGGATTCGGACGTCGCGGTGTTGGAGCGAATAGACCTCATGCATCGGCGGCTGCTTGTCGGACAGGCCGCACTCTGGGTAATCGTGGTACAACCTCATCATGAGGTAGCTACTCGTTAAACCATATCTGTTGAGGGAGTTGGATAGATGCTCGTAGAGGCGATCGCACTGCAGCGCCTCCTGCTCTCTCTCGAATGACACCTGAGACTTGCCATCTGTGGGTATGACCTCATCGCCTCCTGGGCAGCCAAACTCGATCTCGAGACCAAATGCGATCTCGCCCACCGCCTCTACCAACGTCCTCCGCCGTTTCACATCGCCGGCCGACTAAGCCATGCTCGTGTTTTGTCGCTTGGTGGGCAGATGAGGGTTCAGCGGTGTCATGTTACAAAGTCTCTGTTCGAGTGACCCCGCGGGCTCGCTCCTCATATCGCGAAATGGCTCGACGGGCGCTGCGACGCTTGGGCCGGTGTATCGAGTGAGGTGTGTTAGGGCATCGCTGCTTCGTACTGTCTGCAATCAGTGTCTGGTCTTCTTCTTGGGGACGCCATCCTCTAGGCTACACACATGAGGCTGAACCGTGGGCGATCATCGTCAGGATGGGAGTATCACCGTGAAGGTCTCGATTGAGGCATGTCTTCACAACCACCCGCTTTCGATATCTGGGACGCTAGATCGTGGGATGCGGCGTTGTTGACGATGGGCTGCCTCGAGGCTACGCGCCGAAGAGCGCGCAGCCTGTGCCGCAGGAGGTAGGAGGGGGATGAAGAGGACGGAGGCAGTGCAGGCCCTAAGGTGAAGGACGGGATCGTCGCTAGGTAGCCTCACGCTGTGTTTATTGAGAGTTGCCCGATACCGAATGACCATGCAAGGCACATGATGTTGTTCAAGGTGTCAGGTTGCAGAAGCAGGCAATCGAAGATGCGGAAAGGCAGGCTGCAGCGGCCCACATTCATTCACGGCAGCCTTGAATCATCGGAAAGAGACCGATTACGTCATTCATATCACCGCAGTGCCTGACAACCATTCTCTGAGGGCTTGTTACTTTCCTCCATGTAGCCAAATGCGAGAGTGCCAAACAAAAAAGGCTCCAGACAAGCCAATTTTTGCCAGGCGTAGGTCACGCCAACAAAACTTCTGTCGGGTAATCTACGCGCTCGTCTATAATCTCTTTGGTGATTGGAAAGAATAAAATAAAGCATTAGTAGAAGAGACTCCAAAGACCTAGGCTTCGCCTTGTTGAGGACCTGTGGTTGTTGTTGATATCGGCTCGGATCGCCCCGTGATGCGGCCATCAAGGTTGATGTAGGGTAGGGATGGCACTTGATCTGACAGCCCGGCTCACGAGCACGGGCCCCAGGCCGCCGCGACTGTGGGAGCCGCTCCCATAGTGCTGACTCATCCTCGCGGCCAGATCAACCTCTCCACACCGAGCACGATCAAAGTGCTCATGAGATGATGCTTTGCCTGTAATATAAGTTACCTAACCCTCTTGACAAGGGGGTAGTAGTAAATACCGTTAAGGAAAGCATTGGGTCTGAATAGTGATAGTGGTCTTAGAAATATTGCAGCAAGTTCTCTGTCTGCAAGTAGACTAATATTCATCATATATAGAGCCTCTAACCTAACTACCTACAAGAGAGTTATTCCAAATTACGCTTTTTAGCCCTTAAAAGTTGAGGGATATGACTGATGTCACTGCTATCGCCTTTGTTCTCCTCGTCTTTGTCCCCCCCCCCCACTCCTG
The DNA here is from genome assembly GCA_013266205.1 of Fusarium decemcellulare. Classification (NCBI taxonomy): domain Eukaryota; kingdom Fungi; phylum Ascomycota; class Sordariomycetes; order Hypocreales; family Nectriaceae; genus Fusarium; species Fusarium decemcellulare. The sequence continues at coordinate 5,918 of JAAGWO010000184.1, forward strand.
TTGAATCATAAAGAAAACCATAAATCTCCGTCTTCTCCTTCAATAATTCCTTATCTCATCCTATTTCTTCTCTTCTTCCCTTGAAGTCACTTTCTACGATACTGATCTAGCGTGCACTTGCCCTCAAATCACCCAAGCCTCACGTGGCTGTTGGTTGATGTACGGCACTGGCGAGCACTGTCACCCACCTGACTCTCTGCCTCCTGCCAGAAAAAACAACAACAACACCAACACCAACAGGCCAGCAAAGGAGGCCCTTTATTTACCTGATCCAAAAGCTTCATCTTTCTGACCTTCATCGCATTTCCCTTTGCCTCCACAGTGTCGCTGTTCTTCCCCAGAGCTTGGCAGCACTTGATTTCCTGTGCCTGCTCCACACTAGTCACAGCAAACACGACACATCTGGTAACGCCTTTCGCAGCCAGGACCACCCCGTCATTCCAGCCCTTTCCCCTCTTTCCTCCTCCATCGCTTCCTCCTGTATCGCTTCATTCTTTGTTGGAGCGACGAGACTACTGTTCCTGGCGCCCTTGAGAGCCAGCAGCTAGGTCGGACCACTGTCACTGTGCTCCTTCGTCGTACTCGGTTCGTCGCGCTGCTCTAGAGACGATCGTGTGGTCGCATGAGGTACGTTTAGAACCTTGAAAGATGATCTGGCGTGTCGCATGTGGTTGGCGCTGCCTCTTCCCCTTCTTTCGACCGCGGTGTCTTACATGCATACTAATGCGATCCAGGTGACCGGCCGACGACAATGACCGATACCTCCACATCCTTTCAAAGCTTGAGCCCAAGCGACGGCCGAACCAACGACACGAACCATCAAATCCGCTTGCGATAACAGATGCTAAGACCTACGAATGACGGTGCGACCATGTGCTTTGACTTAGAAATCTGCATACTTGAAAACGCAGTGCTTGACGATATCGCAAGCCACTTGCAATAAAGTGCTGTAGGACAACAAACCGTTTACGTGACGACTGGATGTGGCCAGGAGCAATTCTAATATATCTAGCAATATGCTTGCATGTAGGTACAGAAGCTGGCCTGTATTCAGCGTTAGTATCGATGAATATCTTGTGGGGAATAGAACTGACTTAGAGTGGAGGACTTCTCGACGAAAGAACTCAAATCGTGTTACAGCCAGATCCATCTGAGCCTGTATAGCAGGGCTCTTGGCGTACAGCTTACTGTACCTGACCGCAAGTTTCGATTTCTTTCGATCGTCCGTCGCCGATTGTAGCATCAGAGCTAGTGATGCGCTACCTCTCTGGACAAAAGGTTGGGGCTCTTCTGGGTCCAAGTCTGATGAGTTGAACTCATCATCTTCTTGCGGCTTCCCCATCGTGATGTGTGATCAAGATAATTCGAGTAGATGGTGCGTTATGGGATGTGACGAAGGCAGATCAAGGTAAATGGAGCATGATAGAGCGTGATGAAATCAGATCGAGGCCGATGAGGCGCGATGAGGGTCGTGCCCCAAGAGATAGTGATGGACGTGGGAGAGAAGAGATTGGACACTGGAAGGCAGCTGAAGGGATTTAATTTAGAAGGGTCAAGTAACTAGAAGTCTAGGAAAGAGCCCACGCGAATGGTTGAGGCAGTAATCGGTCGCCTGGTAATGGGAAGGTGGGTATCAGGCTATCTGGCTGGGAAGGAAGGGACTGGGGAAGGAGCCCAAACCTTAATTGGCGTCCGGTTCAATCAATCTCCATGGGGGTAGGCTCACGATCCAACTTGGTGCGGGCTCTTTTACCCTTATCCTCCTCGTCTGGATCATGCTTGCATTTGGCAGCCATGAAGTTGTGTTCACCGGCACCATCGTCATCAAGCTTGGCTCCCAGTTGAATAGCTTCACGGCGGGCGCGTTCCATGTGACTTATCCCCTCAAGTTCACTCTCGTCAGAGTTTGACCACATGTCAACGTCTAGGTCGCCGTCATCCGGAGGTACGGGGTCGTAGTCAGAGTCTTCGCCATCATCTGGTTGGAACTCGCAGTCGGAATCCTGGTCTTCGGCTTCAGACTCACTCAGGAACCCAGGCCCGTCTTTCTTGATTCGTTTGTTGTCTCGCTCTTTGATGCGCTGGCGCTGTGGGAGAGTGTGAGAAATCGGTCGCCGGTCGAGTAGCGCGGGAAGCAATACTCACCTCTGCAACGATTTGCTCATCCTCGTCAGACTCGTACGTAATATTGCGATTAATCGCGGCTTGACGGGGCTGGGTCTATTGAAACATAGAAGTAAGCATCTATTGGTAAGCAATCAATAGATGTATTCTAACCTTACGGGGCGTAGATCCTATGGGGCCATGGGCCAGGAATCTCTCTTCGGCTCTCTCCAGGCGCTCCTTCTCAGAGTTTGATTCCGAGCAACACTTACTCATCTCCCAACAGAACAACACTGTTGTGGTCGCGAGAATGCTGTCCCATTCCAATAATAACTTCATGTACCTCAAGGACAAGAAGGACGGCTTGTGCTGCCTTCAGCCGCTAGTAAGTCACAAGAAGATAAAGACACGGTTAGTATACTACGAAGAGTGGGCAGAGGGTGTCGCAGAAACAGAGTATGAGAGGCGAGTGAACGCCTACAAGGTTAACATCAAAAACTTTGCCGTTACATATCTCACGGACAATGGCTACTCTGACGGCCACCAAACAAGCGATGGATCACCCAAAATCGCGGACCAAGTCGGCATGGCAATAGCCCCTGAGGCCCAACTCATGTCATTGATAACGAGTCAGGTTGCTCTCTGGGGGCAATCGGGATCAAAAGAATTCCTCATACAGGTCAAGAACTCCGTGATAAAGGCAATGGGAACAGTGAAGTTCTCGAGTCGAGTACCTGATGAGGTTGATGCTCAAATGGGTCTCCTGCGCCTCGTACTTGAGTGCCGAGGTACGCTAAGCCAGAAGGCCGCAAGCGAAGCATCGATCGCCTACAAGGTAAGTTTAGAACGAGAACAATCAGATAGGGATGCTAATATCGAAATAGAAACCTTTGGCCAGATGCCGTGAAGACCTATAAGGACGTGGTTTTGGCAGAGAGACTACATTCTCTCGGGCTTGGACTACGAAAATGCAACGTCATCCTCGGTGTCTCTGTCATTGCCGAAGGCCTCTATAGGTCCTTTATTTTCAATTTTTGCTACCTCATATCCAAAATGGCATCCACGGACGATGCAGCAATAGCCGATACGATCGTCGACGCCTACAACATGGCTGTGGCTGGGATTGGACAACCCCTACCCACGTGTAGCATCGTCAAACCCACGGTGAACGGCGGCGTACTAACCATGCTGGTGCCCTTCGAGCGTTTGATAAAGGAGCAAATAGAGTCCCTGGAGGAGCTACTGAATGCTCAGCGTGTTGAGCACCCTGGCAGTGCTGAGAGCCGGATTATGTCAGTCGACCAAGCTTGGAGGGAGGTGACAAGATCCCAGGGTGTGGAATCCCTCTTTGACTCTATAAGAAGGCTAGTACAGCTTTCATTTGAGTCTGGAGCTAAGGTCGCATTCATGACCCTCAGCATGCTGAAGGAGAAGCATCAGCAGATCCGATCGGTCATCGACCACCTGGCAGAGCACGTGGACTCTGAATCCACGGATGGCACACCCGAATCGGATGTTCGAGTAATAAAGCGAGAGGTTTCTGACGAGGTGGACCTTGGCGCTGCCGAAGATGCAGCAGACCAGATGGAGGGCGATGACGAGGACGAGGATGAGGATGAGGATGAGGATGAGGATGAGGATGAGGATGAGGATGAGGAATAGTACATTTAAGATTGGGCCAGATCAAAGCATGGAGTCTTTGATGGAATCTCGGGTCAGAAGAACGGCGAAAGATTGATTAGCTGGGTTTTATTTGCTTGGGGGTCAAATTGATCGATGTGAATTTTGGTCCGCTATTATTTGATAGTCCATCTATCCCTTTAAAAATGAGCAACACATAAGATATCATGCGATTGAATCGGGTTAACCGCCTCTACTGCACGCACCCTACTTACTCACAGTCATTTACAGCATTAAGAGGATAGTTTCATCGAGGTAAGCCTCATTTACACCAATCATGTCATAAATCCTGCCTGCAACCCTGAAGCGCTCCAAGACACCCAAAAAAAACCTGGCTCGGGCACCGGCTCCGGGAAAATAAGAATCCGACTACGAGCCTGAAGCGCTGAAAGCCCATTTGTGGCTATGGTGGCTGGATGATAAGCTGGCTTTTGATTGACCATAGATAGGTGTCTCTTTGTCATTGCCTATCACACGTGCTCTGAGGTACAAAGTGGATCACACGTGATGATGTCACGTGCTCGACTTCTCCTGCTCAGGTGCACCCTAAGGCAATGCATGCTCTTGCTCTTCTCCTCTTTCTGCAATCACAAACCTACCTTCACCACGAATGCACGAGCTACTCATTCAGTAGCTACCGTGTTTATTCCTGTGGCACGCCCTGATCCGTCACCTATGCGTCGTCGACTGCGATAATTGCCGCCAATCAATTTACAGTACGCCACTCGCGCGACCTGGGGTGCACGCGCGCTCCTACCCCACTTCCCATTCGCTCACTACATACACTCCATCACCAGCATCGCGAAGACGCTCGGCATATTTAGCGACAAGATTTGTATAGTACATGGTCTGCACCTTCTAGTGTCGCGACGTGGCTAATAATTGTAATAGGAGAACTGCTGTCTATTTAATCCATGCCCGAACTCTTCTGTCGGTTACCGTCGATTCCTCTCCGAACCATTCTTTTATTCACCAACGGCAACCCCTGTCACACCACTGCGCCCCGCATCTTGAAAGATGGATCCCGCTATCTTCGCCCAGGCAGCCAAGTTAGCTGCCCCCTACTTCCAGCCAAACATTGCGGCTACCATTCGCCGGTTTATCGCTGGCAACTATGGCCTAGCGGAGCCAATCCTGCATAAACTCTCTGTTGATCACTCCGATCTTAGTGTCGCGGAAGGCATCCCACATTTTTGCACCATGACTAGCGCTATATTCTCTGAGGAATATCACTGTGGTCTCATTCGACGCGCGACAGCCTTTGACGATTTCTGTCGAGAGTCATCGGTGACAGGCGATGAAGATGGAATTTCCAATGTCTTTATCCAGGAGAAGCCCATCGTTTGCTGGGTCGTTGAAATCGTCAAGGTTATTGCGGCAGATTGTGAATCAACCGCCGAGGGGCGGAACGCGACCGTCCAACAATGCGGCAATGAAGGCCCACATGCGTCAAACTCGGTTCTCACTCGAGAGTTGTTGCCGACAGACCTGGCTTCAGGCCCCGTTATCGATGACGTACGACCTGAGGATGCTTCCACCGATGTGCAACCACCTACCACGCGAGTCTCCTGCCCCATAATTCAAATCGACCTACAAGGCACCGACCTATGGCAAGCCTGGCGGAATGACCCTATAACCCGAGACATGGAGGCCGCAGCAACACCAAGGATGATAGGAGGTGGATCCTGGAGCCCAGCGAGTTCGAGAACTCTTCCTGTCTACCACGGCACCTCGAACAACCTCACTAGCGCCGAATATCACGCTGCGTATACTATTCGCGAAGCTGCGCGATCGTCATCTTCGTTTCGTGGGCTGGAAGGCCATGTCAACTTCAACCAAGTTACTCCCGCTGACCCTATGCTACCGATCGTATGGACTGGCTTTAGCCCCCTCAGATGCTTCGTTTGGGCTGCTTGGAGAGCCGATGTCATCGGGGATCTGAGACCAGGGGGCGAGGCCATGGGAAAACTCTCCAAGAGATGGGAGTGCGGGGACCACGAGCACGCTGGCCTTTTCCTCTACGAGTTCCATCCATTCCCTGCGCCTGGCATCACGCAGTATATCATGCCTGAGGGGCAGGAACAAGCATGGTATGATCGGCGACTTACTATTGAGAACGAACGGATGTTCGCGCACGCAGACAGCTCGAGCGATCTATGGGCTTTGTTTTCGGGGTTCCATCACAACGACCCTTCGGCGTGGCCTGAGGCACTACATTGCAAGGAATTCGGCCCACAGCGCAACCAACTGGAACCACATGTCAAGCAGCTTTGGAGAACAGTTTGGTTCGGCCAGGGCATCGGGACTGTCAATCGCTCCCACCACGCATCATTCGCCATCTCTATGCAACTAGCTCAAATGACCCCAATCCAACAAGAACCTCTCGAGGTCAATCTGCACAAAGGTTCCGATGGCAAGGATCCGAACACGAAGTCAGGCTCTCTCCGCTAGAAGCTCGGAAAGGGTTGGCAGAAGCTGAAAGATCGCCGATCGTTTAGGTTGTTGTCTGGGGCTACTGGCAATGCTCCCAACATTACAGCTTGAGTAAAGAACGAAGGATTTGGGCTCGCTGAAATGGTTACTGAACTGGGAAGAGGGATACCTTGAGGAGGGTAGTGCGCAGGCAAGAGGCGAGTTGCATGTCTGTGTGACATAAATAGAGACAATAAACTTGGCAGACAATTCTTCTCTCAGCCGCCGACCAGAGGGCAGAGACTGGGTAAATGTATTTTTATGGGCTGGACGGTACTAACCTGAAGCGAAGAGAGACTATGAGCTATCTGACTTTTGATGACCTACCTATCTACCTAGTATATTATATTACCACCTACATACGTACGACACGGATGACGGGCAGCAAGGCCCGGTCCGTAGCTAAATCCTTCTTAAATGAGGAAGTCGTGGCTGGTGCACATGTGGGGTTCTAAAGCCGTACACGAGAAGATTCTAAAGCAGTCTTTGTGCTGTTGCGCCGTTGCTTGTTCACATTGCTCACAATAGCTCCACTCTATTCACATTGCTACTCCTCCTTGCATTTTGCTTCATCTTCCTCGTAGGCACCCGACTTTTCCTTTCCCTTCCCTTCTTTATCCACCTCATCCAACCTAGCAAACCGGTTGCACCTACCTTTCTGGGCGCTCTCGATAATATGGCATTTTTACGTGGTTGACGCAATAATACCGTATTATCGACTGCAGCTGCTTTCCTTCTCGCTTATATTTGCTACCCTGCAAACACACTTACCTTGCTCTTGGAAATTCAGTCGCTCAGCTCTGGCATCATAACTTGAGGCGCAACGTATGTGCCAGCGGCAAGCTCGGCTCAGTCAAATAACTCCACGCTGCCAGCGCAGCAGATTGCATTGTTATGCAGGCTGTTTTCGCCATCGACAGGCATTGCCGCCCACCTATTCGGGGGCCTCGCTTCCATCGATCTTGACGCTTCACTGCAGGAGAGATTCGACGATCCTGTCCTATTCCTTCGTGGGTCTTCACTAGCATTTTAGTCCCTATACATTCATGCATTATATCCCGTTATTCTCTCGGTATGAATATTAACCGTGTTGAAGGTCCTTCTCGCGCATCCTTTTCCCCTTCTTCGTCTTCCCCAGCAGCGCCTACACCATAGCCCCAGCACCTCGTCCAACTATTCCCCCGCGATGAATGATGACATACCGGAGGTAACTAGCCCAAAATGGCATTTTGTGGCAGACGTGCATACTCCACCTATTTTGCAGGGCCGGGTGCTCCAGCAAGGGGGCGATCATGTCTTCTATTGTCCCGTTACCGAGCTCCGAGTGAGCAAGCCACTTAACGAACAATTTCCTATACAGCCATCACAATCAAAGCCTAGGACCAACTGGAATCATATGCGTCTGATGCTTGAGGATAGCGATGAATCTCGCCGACGCTTTTGGATTGGACGGCCGCGTCTTGGTGTTAGCGTTGATGAGATGCGCCAGATAGCATTGTCAACCAACGTTGCTCCCCTAGTTTCATTCGAGGATACCAAAAAGTCCCGAACTACCAACTGGCAGGAGCACTTGGTAAACATCCATTGCTTGCTCGACGCTGTCATGTTGGGAAAGGAGCCCATGGGCGATGCTATAATTGGAGGGCTTACTCTCGCTATTCGTGGCCTCGAAGACGTCATCCTCGTCGCAGCTCAGCCAGTTAATGTTCCCGAAGTGCATACCAATGAAGGACCATCGCAACATTCCCTCTTTTTAGAAGGAACATATTTGCCAGCTGTAGGGGAATCGACGATGCGAGCCCTTTCGTGTCTGGGATTCCCCAGCAATGAGTTTCTCCGCTCAGCGATGCACAATAGGCGCTTTATCATCATTCCTTTCCGTCACCAGATCGCAGCCTCAAACACCAGAGGCCACATGACCATGGGTGTCTTTGATCGAAAGAAAGCCCAGTTTATGCATTAGGATACGCTTCATGATGACTCCGTCGCAGTCAAGGCACGGGCACGCAATGCAATTGCTCTATTGCAGGTCATTCTAGCATATAACTCTATGCCCCTCAACTTCACTTTCTATTGCATGCCAATCACTCCCCAAATCCATCCCTGGCAGTCTACTCTCATATTGCTGGAGATTATTCGTCAGCTCTTTCGAGGGCTAGTTGGACTAAAATTTGAAACACTGCAAAACATCGTGGGGAGTGAAGTTCTTCCTTTTGGGAATAAAGGGTCGGAGGAAGGGTCGGAGGCCGTGTCTAGACCGACTTTGTTGTTTCGAGACTGGCCTTATGAGCCCTGGCTTTCAAGCCCACAAAGCAAGGCCGGTGCTGATCAGTTGGATAGGGTGAAGGCTCGCTGGCATCTCCTAGCGTTAGAGGAACTCGGGGTGTGGGACTGCTTGGTTATCGACACCGTCAGCCAGCGATTCGTGACCCCTAGGGGATACAGAACTGGTGATTTTTACCCGACCTGGAGCTTTGTTCAAACAGTCTCCCATAGCCCAGAAGAGGCTAGCTCTACCAGCTTGCGCATGGCCACTCAGCGGGCTGACAATTTGGACGATTGTGCGAATAGGATGCATCAGCCTCTTTACACCCAGCATGGTGGTCCGTCTAATGTCATCGATAAGGCGGCTATCTTTCACCCAGACCCACCTAATATGTTTCGACTCGTCAAAATCCCTAGCACACGTAACCCAGTTGCTCCCAATAAGGTATCATTCCGGCCCGCAGCTAAATTACGAGAGAACCCACTGCTTCTACCGTTGCATATCCCCTATGGCATTTGCCGCCACCTCCAATCTCAGGGTTGGTATCTAACCGGGGTTAAGGCGTTACCTCTACACCAATCGATCCAAAATCCGAATATGACGCCTCTTGGTAGAAGAAAGGTCGAGGCGGCCAGTGACGGCGATTCTTCGATGTCATCAGTCACGGTGTCCCAAGGAATGGTCTTTCATGCAGCATTCGAGCCGACTATCACTAGTAACGCCGGACCTATAGTGGCGGAGAGCCGTGACACCGAGTCTGATAATATGTCTTTGCTGCGTCTTCACGAGAAAGCGTATTTGTCGCATAGCGAGAGGATGGAAGGAGTCGAGGCCTCAAGTCACTCTTGTGGACTTGGTCCAGATTCAGGCGGTACTACGCATGGCACACTACCTCAAGCCAATATGCCTTTCCCTATTTAATTCCGTTAAGCCGATCACACCGAGGGGTCGAAGTTTAGCTTTGTTGTCTTTGTATCAAATCTCACTACTATGTATGAGGTTAGGACGGGATCGTCAGACCTCTAATTCTCCTAACCCCGATGTGTCTGGTAGCCAATTTCTTATGGTAGATAGTGTATCTATGGAATTATGCCGGGAGCAAGATGGCATCACTACTTCGTCCATTCTTAACTCTATTACCCACGAGGACCCTTTATCCCGCAAGGTAAAGATTTAATAACCAGCTTTCCGCTCGTCATTTTCCAAGTTGAGCTTCTCAGTCATCCCAAGTCTCACACGAGCATAGTGGCTCACTGGTCAATCTAGTCATCAACATGCGCCACGAAATGAGCGATAACGAGCTGAGATGAGAGGAAGACATTTGCATAGTACATAAGATCCCTATGCTATGCCATGAGAAACGAAGGAACGAAAGGTCTTCTGCTCACCCCAAATTCATCCCGCGACTTCTGAGTCAGGTGCTTTGAAACACGAGGGCGCAGCGGCTTTATGGGTTATCTCCTCATCGCGTCAGTTCTATGGCCGTGTTTGAAACGCCGACCTCCGTTTAACAAGAGTGGCCTACTCACATCTTTCTTAGTTCTCTTCTTTCGCAATGTCAATAGCTGAAACATATAGCCTGCTAGGGTCAACCCTCTGCATTTCTGACTGTTGCTTTTCCCAATTCCTACGATTCTGCTAAGCAGCGACTATGGCGTCAGACACCCGATTGCCCACGGAATCCGTCTCTCGTGCCTTGGACAGCTTCAATAGACGCTAAGACGAGCGTGAAATTGGGAGTTGAAAGAGCTAAGTTGCTATGGCTGTATTGCTGCCGAAGCTGCAGCTGTCGCTTATGTAGTTAGGCAAGTTTCAAATGGTCTTTTTCCACCAACACATTATTTTCTTTAAAAACCCAAACGCAGAATAGATGGCGATTCCGTTGATGTTCGCGACGGCTGTCCTCGGAGTTGCGGTTACTTGTGGAGGCAAACGATGCCATAATATTGTTAGCCCACCAAGCAAGCAGTGACGATGGGACGATATAGGCCATTTCAATGGCGTCAGAGGAATCGCTGGGACAACAGTAGCCGCTATTATTTGTATTTCGTCGCGTAGTGATCTAAAGTGCTCTTAGAGCTGCGTCCAAATAAGTAACAAACTTCAATGAGGGAGTCGCCGATAAGTAAACCTGGGAATGATGGGGTATAGTTCAATAGAGGTCAATATTGATGGGAGACAAAACAAGCAGTGATCCTTCCGTTGAACACCGTCTCTCGGCCGGCCGACTTGCATATTACCGGTCCAATCGTCTAAGAAATAGACGCCCCATCGGTTCTTAGCCAGGATGGCACAAGCCGTATGGGCCGTATCGTCATGGATGTCCATTGTGTTCAAAATTGAAGTGTGCCAAAGAAATTTGGCAATTTGCCGACATATTGAAGCTGCACAAGCTAACTAAATTTTCTCCTGACAAGTCAAAAGAGTTCGACAGTCACGCCGAAAACCTTCCTCAACGCAATTCTTGAACTTACCAACAACAACTCGAAAACTCTGATCCTCCGCGACAAGACTTGGCAACGTGGCCTCCACAACTCATTATGTCGCCGGGAGGGTTAGTCCCGATGACAGTTGGAGTTGCCATTATAGTCGCCATTGTGATTGAGGTTTTTGAAGTCTTTGAGAATTTGAGGTGAAGGTGGAAAGGAATGGCCTCCTTTGGACCAGTAGAGCAGTCTTATACGTAGCCATTGAAGAGCGTAATAACTTCTCATGGTGCATCTCGGCATGACTCTTTGCCTCTAAGCAGCATTGAAGTCAAAAAAGAGTTAACTGCGTTAGTATTAGGCTATGATGCCATCGGTGTATGTTACGGCTTGGTCCCCTGTAACAGCGATAGAGGCTCTATAAGGCAGCTGAAGCACCACTATGATTGCTACAATAGCAGTTATAGCCCAATCTTTTGCCCTGTGGCGTGACGGATAAGGTGCACCGTTACAGTGTAGACATAAACTATGTGTTTGTGTTTAAGCTGTGAAAGCCCCAACCTTGATGGGAAGAACGCCGCCAGATAGAACAGGATCTTCTTTCCTGAACACTGAACGCGAGTATGAGGTAGAGAGAAACTTGGGATCCTGTAAGCAAGCGCACGCAAAGCAAAACGGAATACTGAGGTAACTACCTACCTAGGTTAGAATTGCCACAAGAATTAGCTGAGGGGGTTAAGAGTTCGTAAGAGCATTGTCACACCAATTTGCCTGCGTTATGGTCATAAAATTGAAAGCAAAATCGAAGACAAAATCATTATGCTCCGCCCATGCAGCCACTTCCTGAAGAATTAGGTTAATATCAAGAATTAGGTTAATATCAATCAGCGTCAAAGACCAACATCACGCCTGAAAAGGAAAAAAGAAAAAAAGAAAACACAATGAATAGGGAAAGTATCACAAACAGAGGCCCTATAAATATATCTTTCTTACATCTGTGGCCATAAAGATCAAAATCCTCGTCAGTCTCTTCTTTACAAACGCGCTTTCCCTCCTCCTCAACCTCTCATCCATCGCTCTTCCCCCTTTCTCAATAGCATTTCTTTCTCTCTGTCTACATCTACCTCTGCTCTCCTTCCTTCAAAGACACCTCAACAAAGGTTATTCGATCCACTTTTTCGTTTATTGAGGAAGGCTGTTCCATTACACGTCAACCTACTACAAACACCATACAGGCAGCCAACCATTACTCCATAATACAAATCACCACCATCCGGAATCTCAGGTTGTATCTGTATCTTATCTACTTCATGGCCGGCAGCATCTCGGCATGTCGGCACCACTTGTCTCAGGCGGTGTCCTGAATCAAACACGCTACCCACCATCAGACGGTTCACCAGCCGTACCATCGACTTCTTTCATTACACACACAGTACCAGTCATCTACGAAAACTCCATAATCGTCGCCGCGTCGCATCTGAATGTCAATCAAGGGCATCTATGTGCAGATGGTTGGTTTCTTTCCGACTTTTACGCCTTCAACTATCTATTGAAAGGCTTGGGCGAGACCCAAACCTGGTTGATAGCAGCGGTAAGGCTTACTAAATTAACATTCCCACGAACACTCTCACTGTAACTTAACAGGACCCTCAAAAGCTCCTCCGATCCGACCATCCACACACGAAGAAGTACCTACATGGGAACCCCCACCAAAGCCGAAAGGTGGTTCTCAGTGAGGACCTACTCGACAGAGACGAGCTGACGCCGGTTACTGTCGTGAAAAACACCGAGATGATACCACGTTTCCTCAAAGAAGTCCGCCAACAATCCGAGATAGCGGTGAAACAGAGTGCCCCTCTTGTTCTGTTTCTGTTCTGTCATGGACTCGAGAACTTCTCGTTTCTGCTGGACTGCGGTCAGCAGCGGAAGGGCCTGAGCCCCACCCAGATCAAAGAGGCCATCGAGCCGGGGTGTCGAACCACTTTGATTACTACTGCATGCCATTCAAGTGGATGGGCAGTGAGGACACTCAGGATCCCCTCTCACGTCCCGTTGAATGCCACCGTCATGGCAGCTGCCGAAACGGACGCCCAGTCGAACTCGTGGCATAAGTCCTTAAAATCGGGGCGTGTGTTCGGCTCCATCTTTGCAAGCTCTGTCATTGAGGCACTGACGTCGACTACAAGCCCACTCCTCGTCGTTGAAGCCAGCGAACCCTCGAAAGAAGTGGAATTGCAGCCGGAGAACCCCACTCCTCGTCAGACAGCAACCTACAACACGCTTTGCCAGTCGATCCTTAATGTCTGCAGGGACCGGGTGACACGCCTCTGGCAATTTCAAACTTTCACCTTTAGTGCGCAGCATGACGCGTGGGCGCACTCCTGGACCGGGCGTACTGGAATTCCTCTGTCGCACTTCGAGGAGCGATGGAAGGCCCTGGAGACCGTTCCATACACAGGATCTTATCAGAACAAGTCGGACATGGATCCTGACCCTAGCAATCCGGCTTTCCAAGGCTCGGCCGGGCCATCGATGACGGCCGGGGAGTTAACCGACGAGATGACGGCACTGATGGTTCGGAACCGCGTGTCCAAAATGGTTGACCTATTCTTGCAGACCTGCCCTGGAGACTGGGACAGCGGTTTTGGCCCATTGACACGCAGCGAGCTCCAAAGTGCGGTCAAGGGGGGGTCGGAACAAGAGCTCAATAAGGCTTCTGGTTGTATCTGTTTCCGGTGGGAGCTAGGGCTATACGCAGATCAGCTCGTCGAGGAATTTGCTCTTCCAAGACCAGGAGGGGCAGAAATGTGTGTCCTGTGGGATTCACAACAATGGGTTTTAGAGAAACGGAAATACAAGCTGAATGGATTGGTTTGGGACCTGCTTAGCGGCGACGGCTTCACACTATTCCCGGCTGGCGGTCAAGGACCTCCATTTACGAGATTTCGTCGTTACATGGCAGCTGCAGTTACCATGAAGGAACTCCCGGAGGACGAAACCAAAGTTTTGGTCGCCAAACTAATCGATCGTCTGGCCGAGGTACGGGAATTCATGAAACAACGCGCCATAGACGAGCCTGGGATTCGGGAAAATGCACGACAGTGGCTCAAAGAGATTGGGAGGAAGGTGAGAGCCCTTTAGGTAGCCAGAAATGCAAGGGACTATGGGGTATGAAAAGGCCGTTGATTGTATTGATGATGATGAGGCCAACTAGGTACCTCTGACCGTGCCTCAACTGCACCTCCGCACCTCACAAGTCTGAGAAGGTGAGGCGTAAGCACCTGTAATAAGCCGGCAGAGACTCCAGACGATGATGACCGATCATCGTTTTGATCCTCCCAAATACATGATGTGTCCCTTGGTGATAATGCCCTTAAATGTCCTCCAGTACTCTCAGGTAGCCACCCAAGTAGAGCCTATCTTCCTCAGCATACCATGTTCGTTCCTCCTGTCTTGTCCTGATCTTAACCTCCCGTGCCTGTGCCCAAGACCAGCATCATGTCACCTCACATCCAGCCCTATAGTGTTTCCTAGACAGTATTCCTATAGCTTTCTCGGAGTGGTTTCCGTCTTGTATCCTGTCATATCTGCCCTCAAGCCGATGATCTCCGGCCCATAGATCATCCCTCACCTTCCAGGTTGGATGGCGTTGGTGATGATTCTCAGGCAGGTAGTCGGCCAAATACCAGCGGTTGAGTCGAGGTGGTTCGAGTCTGGATAGCCTCGTCACGAAGGGCTTGAGGTCGTCCACATGAACCTTCCGGTCTGTCCTTGGTCCCACGGTGCTTCGGATGAGATAGATGACATTCGACAGCTGTGCCAATACCACCTATAGGTTCCCCTAAGACTTATAAAACTTGCCGTGAAGTTTCCCACCCTTGTCTTGCTTCTCCTAGACCTTAATCCCAACTCGATCAGCCTGTCCTAGGATGACTAATCAGTACTCCTAGCAGGTCGCACCACGATCTCATCTCGAATGTACCCGCATGATTCCTGTAGATAATCGAGACGGAACAAGTTGGCCTCTCCTAAGATTCAGTCGTGGTCGAACAGAGGGTCTTCCATGTGGAAATCGCGCGCGACAGAGGCATGCCTCGAGAACGGCTGAAATGCATACATGGCAAATGCTGGTGATATGCCTATGCACTCCACGTGTCTGCTGTTCAGGGTGATCAACACCTGTGGGAGAGCTTTATCTCACTGCTGCAACGAGTTCCCATAGTCAAAGTCATGGCGTGGTTCCTAAAGTGACTCAGTTGTCACAGTAAAGGATTCTTGGTCACCTGAATGTCGCTCCCTATCCTGATTCTCCACGCAGGCATAATCTCCAGTCGCCCCAAAGTGAGGAGTTCCGCCAATGAACCTGGTCATATAATACACAATGAGCGGGTTGTAGGTATGTCCTAAAGATGACCTAGGTGTGATCGGGCCCAGGTAATCCATGGCGACCATCTCTTAGGGATCCAGCTTGATGACAGAGTTGGCCACGCTTCTTGGAACCCTGGGCGCAACCTGTTGACAGACCCAATAAGATCTGTAATAGTTTCCGATATCGCTCGCTCGTGTTGTCTAATAGCTATGGCCACGCAAGTGGTGCATGGTGATAACTGTTCAAGTGTCCGTAGGCGTCGTGCGCATTCTCCAATGCCAGGGGCATGTCCCCCTGAAATACATGCTGACAGTGTATATGTGTTCTCTAGACCGTAGGGGCGATGATGGAAAATGCGGTAGCGCAGAGCTCTGCGGTCACTGAGCTTCTGTTGTGTAGGGTCTATTGCATGTCGTCCCTAGATCAGGTAGGGGACGATCTCGGTACTAGTCTGATGACATCTAATCCTCGGTTAGCTTGAAAACCTCCGCGGATCCAGTTGTTTCAAGCGCTGATCTTCCTGGTAAGTACAACATGCTGCATGGCATCTCAAAGCTTAGCCGGTATTCCACCAGCATCGGATCCTCTCGCAATGAATCCGGAAGGCGAGATATTCTGTTAGCGATCTTTATGACCATATCGGAGTTTGGTCGATGGATATACTCTACATAAAACTCTGTAAGGATACCTATCTTGACACCTTGCCATATAGATGTCCCATGTTCGTCATAGAATCCACGATCCCCCTGTAGTTAGTATAGACATTTATGTGATGTTAGGAACAGCTAGTCAGCTATTCCGTCTCCATAAGTCCTCCCAAGATAGCGAGCCTCTCCTTCTGTGGCATCGTTTATAGCCTTTCTGTATCATTCAGGCGTCCCGAGATCTACATGATGATTCTGGTATCGCCGAAGTTCCGGTCTGTGATGCCGCCTGGTGAATGACCGTTGAGTTGGAATAGAAGACCTCCTGTACCGTACTTAGAAGCATCTGTCGCCAAGTGGAACTGAACCTTAGACTTGGCTCCGTGTGTAGCGTTCTGATGTACGCTGTCACAGATCCATTTCAATGCCCAGGCGGCCCCTTTATCCCACATCCAGGTTGATGAGTTCCTCTCGTGGTCCCTCCTCATATCTGCTATCTCCCAAGTGCGCTTCAATACCTCGATTCAGATGCGTGCTCATATAGTAGAGTGACGTCTAGGTCTTTTATCGCCAGAGTACTGCCGCATCTTTCGCTGAGGTGCTGAATGTATTGCGTTTCTATTTCGATACCTGTCGCGTACTGTTCTCCTCTCTAATCTATGTCCTCCCAGAGTTTCCGTGGCCCTCACAAACTTATGAGAGCTTTCCTATGCATGCTCTGTGAACAACGTGTGGATGTGGTGTTATTCTAAACCAGAGGTTTCCGTCTTAATACGTCTGGTTCTTGCGGTGTAGAGAAGAGTGGATTGTAGGAGGGAGAAGCTTCATCGCCGACTGAGCCTCGTGTTTTTCGGTGGGTGCCCTTTCTCCACAGTGTTCTCGGTTCGCGTGTGTTGGAGGAGAGTGGATGGCAGGGGGAAGAAGCTTCACCGCCAAAGGAGACTCATGCTTCTCAATGTATGCCTTTCTGTCGCGGTGGGGTTTCGCATTTCGCATACCCAGGAGGAGAATCGTTCAGAGTTTGAAGTTGGAGAGTCGTCGAGGGCGTTCCCAGAGATCTTGGCGCCTCGCAGATTCAATTTGAACCGTAGGAGTCGTCATCACGAACCTGGCGGGCCCCAGGCCCATCCGCGGAGACTCTGGTGGTGGTTGGAGGAGGCACCTCTTCGCTGGCCGAAGTGATCCTGTGCACGTCCCGATTCCAGGCACGTCAAATCTAAAGTGCGGGGCGATAACGTACGCGGTTTGTGCAGTGCGAGACCAGAAACGGGTGCGAGGGGGTGTGAATTCCGGAGCCAGAAGTGTGTGTGAACGTAGTTGAGCGACCGAAAACAGAGAGAGGTAGGTTTGTATTTCGACCGATAGCCGGGAGAATGAAGCTTAAAGAGGGCTAATATAGACGTGCTGAGGTAGCGTGCGGGGAGGATTCTGACTACGTAAGGCAAAATAAGAAGGCGCCAGAGGATCGGCTGGGGGCTAGAATCGATCTAGGATAAAGTTTCTCTCGGCAAGGTGAACTTGGGCCTAGATCAGGTCGCTCGTGTCCCATTTCGTCCTAGACCAGGCGTAGTTATAGTTAAAAAGCTAGGAGAGGAGTTCAAATTTCTTACTAATATCGCCGGGGTTATCTGCCAAAGGAACACGGGCCGAGGTCGGATCCTTGGTTCGGTCTCCTGAGACAGGATTTGCAGGAATCTGGTTAGAACCTAGGCCAAGCTGACGTCTTCTGACTTGATGGTATCTAGTATTTGCGATGGATAACTGGGATAGAATAGTTTGATTTGATATTATAGACTGTTTAGAATTGTAACCCTTGGGGTTTATACCTTCTGTACTTTTTCCTGGTGGTCGAGTGCACTGTGGTTACATGGCACAGGTTAGGTAGCTAGCTCACCTCAAAGAGCCACGAACGTCCCGTCAGCATGATACTAAAACCAATGGACTACTACTCATCTCATCAATTGGCGCTATTGTTGTTTTCTGCCGTACTCTAATATCTAGTGTCATTCTAGCGGCCGATCCTTCACACACACGCATTGACAAGACCATTATTAGTATGCTTCCTCAAAGTAGTTCGACATCATAACCATGCGCCTTGATGTCATCAAGTAGCCACTCAATCGGAGTCGCATATGAGGTATCAAAGGCCCCGTTACTCTTACGCCCACTACCACCTGTCAACATGCCACCGACTCGACGCTTGATATCCCATACGCAAGACCCAGAATCCCCCTCTTCGGAGAAGGCTCTTCTTCGGCCATCACTCCCTCGCCCTTGGCCAACAATGCACCACTCTTCGGATATAAAGGTGATTCCATCCATCGGCTCGCGTACGAGAGACATGATTCTGGTTGCGAGTCCAACTGTGAAGCCAGATGATCGACCATGTTTGGCGACCATGATGGCTTCATCGCCGAGCGACCTGGACTCCTCTTGCGGCTTCCTCATCTCTTCCTCGGGAATTGTCCCCTCCAGCCAAGCAGTGTGTGAATCTTGGTCGAATGCCACACTGACTTCCGCTGCCAGACCTTCCACCTCTCTTGCGGCTGTTACCCAGGATCTGGCCGCTGCCTCGTCGCCAACAAGGACGTCATTAGAGAGCTTATGCAGGGGGGTGTTGTGTTTTCCAGTGTGAAGCTCGATGAGAGCCCAATCCCTCAGCCGGGTACCATGTCTAACAGTCATGCCAACACTGAACTCGGGTGCGTAGAGTACGTGTCCGAAGATTCGTGTGGCCAGATCCTTGAGCGCAGCTAAATCTCGCTGCGCAAGCTTGAGGGCGGGTATCGAGCCTTGGTGTATCTCGATCTGGCGACGCTTTTCGTCATCCGTCTTGTTCTTGTACGACTGAATGATCTTGACCACGTTTTCAATCCCCTTGAGGCCGTCACGGATATCTTTTTCCAGCTCGGCGACAGTACCGTCACCCGGCTGAATGATAGTCCGCTGAGATTGAACATCATCTTGCCTGTATATAAACTCGGGCTCGATTGCGTACTCTTTGAAGACGACATGCCTACATGTCAGGGCCACGATCTTATCCCACTTGCCAGCATCGCCAGAATCGCTTGAACCTTTAATACCTAGGTATAGGCACTTGGTACCCTCTCGTCCAGGCTCGTCAAAAGCAGCAATACTCACACCGAGGTACTCCGACAACTGTCCTCGAACCTTTACTGGTGGGTTTATATGCCCGCCAACGAGCCGTGGGATCGTTACTCGTTCTTCCGCTACGGGAGATATACATCGAGAGAAGCGTGACTCCTTCATTTCGCAGTAGATATCAAGGAAGTCGTGAAAACAGAGGATATCGTGGCATTGCATTACCACCCAGAGGCCTTGACCCCACGTTGTGGAGTCCTTCTGGACGGAGATGAGGAGGGTTACAGGGTGGTTATATTCTTCCCCAGTCAGCTGGTTCTGCCGCTCGTACCCGAGACGTAGAATATCGATTACACTCCAGTCAATATCCTCAAGCGCTTCGAGGACTAATCGTCGGAGGGAACTTGTGGAGTCATTCCATGCTTTACCGATGGCATGGGATCCGACTGGGCTGAAGACTTTTCCGATGGGCAACTGATCTTGCTGGCGCCGCCATATACCTCCGCCTGAACGAGCGACGAGTTTCGGTTTGCTAGGGAGGCCGTAGTAGTACTCATCCCTCTCTTCGGGAGAGGGAGGAGCCTGGCCGGAAAGAAGAGCAGGGTCGGCCATCACGAACCGGCGGACCCCAGCTGGCGAACTCTTGCTTCTCAGATAGCCACAATACTTGTCGGTAGGCCAATAGAATAACTGAGGGTTTGGTGGTACCGGGATTGCTGTGTCTCTCAGGGTTAGTAGGCCGGGGCTGTCGTAGGATGCGAGCGGCAGAGCTGCAGCGCAGGGCAACATGACTGTTTAAATACCTTATATCAGACACTGAGTTACATGCTGCACGATGTCGCAGCCTCAATTAGGAGATGACTCACCTGATATGCTTGCTATGGCGACCTGGCAGTACACTTGCACGGCTTGGACAAGGTTCAACGTCGCAGATGCAAGAATACTGCTTCGAGCCCGGACGGCACACAAATAGGGGACAGGGAGAACAGTCTGACAGCCCGCTCGACAGGAAGACATTGGAAATCCGATGACGATGCGTATTGCTTAGAACAAGGCCACCGTACGGGAAAGCATGGAGTTGCCGCTTTCGCAGCTGACTCGGGAAGTCCAGGCCCAACCTTGTTGCCTTAGGGTTTAGTTACAGACATATGCAAGTGGAAACTGCGGACTTATGCAGGTACCCAAAGCTCTTGCCAAGTTATCTGGCAAGGAGAGAGGTTATCGTGCCATCCATGCCCAGGTATGGCAAGAACCTTTACTGGGTACCTAGGTAGATAGGTATCTAGGTAGGTATCCTCACTATTAAGTAGTTTCGAAATGTGATATCCATTGTAAAGTCTGTATTATATCCCTTCTTTTTACTTTCTACTATCATCTTTTGTCATCCCTATGGAGAGCACCGAAGTGGCCGAGCAGTCGATCTTGGGTTTGAGGCTCTGCGGGCACTAATGCACATCATACGACGGAAGGCCATCAGCATACTCAGACATGTGCACAGACAACCACAGAAATTGTTTGGAATAGCAACGAACCACATACTCGCAAGTAACTGGGAGAATCACCTTTATCTGGCTGCAACTGGCGAGCTATCGAAGCGGTCAGACGTAAGTGTCGGGCCCGCTACGATACGCTTCTCTTTCCAGAAGTCCTCGAGGCCCGTATACGGAATCATAGGCCGTATCGATCATTCGACGCTGTCAAACCATCGCGGCTGGTAGATCTGAAAGTTTCCATTGCTAGGGAATTGACCGACAGGATGCTGCGCTCGGATCGACCCACTACACTGCTGGGAAATGACAAGTCACACATACCGAGTAACAAGACAACCAGCCGAAGCAAGGGACGAAAAAGAGCCATATTTATCCACCAGGATGCCAAGGATGACCCAATGCCTCTGCTTGACGAGGGGACCATAGACGCATCCGGTTCCGCAGTGACTATGGACGCTAAAGGGACTCTGTGTCATGAATAACCTGGTCTGCAGACCTGCACCTTGAACTCATATTCCTCATGTTGGGGTGACTCATCCACAAAGAAGCAGAATCCGGTGGATGGAAAATCGTCGCCGTCCTCGCCAACCTCGACCTTTGCGTGCCTGACCCACTTGCGCACTTCTGAGAACATACGTTCCCAGCCATCTGGCCCCCAGAAGTGGTACCATCTATTCTCAGCCTCTCGGGGCCCCAGTGTAACCACGCATATGAAGTGGGTATCATCGGTGGCATCCATATCCAAAAGCTTCTTTGCGACTTGTATGAAGTGACCGTACTTGAACTTCTTGCGTGGTTGACGCTTGGTCAAGCCCTGATCGCCAGACAGATTCGGGGGGTATCCATGGAAAAAGAACTCGGTTTCAAAAATCTTCATATAGAAGCTAGGTCCGTCAGGCATAGGCGGAGGAGGTAGACTAGAGAACGATTGAGGTTAGCGACAGCATGGAAAGGCCAGGGATAGAACTCGGGCCCTGGGGATGCGATCGGCGGCGGGAAAGGGAAGAGATGCCATACATGATCCGCCTCTGAGGCCTGGCGCGTTGGATGTTCCTCCTCAGCCGCTCCGAGCGTTGTCGTCGTTGGGGTCTTCCATCTTGATCAGGCCACTGTGGCTCCATAACAGTTAGCTGCAGAGTCCAGGGATGAGAAGAGAAACAAGTGGCGGAATGGAGGGGGCGATCGGTCGCAACGATGCATCTAACGATGAAATGGCAAAGCGCAGGGATAGAACCTACCGAGAGGGCAAAGCGCGCGGCCATGAAGATGACGCTTTCGGTGATGTTGAGGATGCAAGAGAAGGAAGCTGAAGGCCTAGCCAACCACCTTGGTGGGTGAGTTTGTGTTTATGACAGCCTTGGTAGAAAGGTGAATGCAGCCGGCGGCGGCTGGCGGGCACTGGCAAGCGAGCAACAGTGGTAGGCTGTGCTGTGTTTGAAGAGCAGGCAACGGCTCATCCAAGTGTGAATGAGCTGAGGGTCATGTTAAAGGTGACTGTTTGCACTCGGGTAAAAGCCAACTGGTTGGTGTTTGCGCACATAGAGCAATACGGAGGCCTGGTGTGGCGATTTAGAAAAGACCAACCCTAGGTGACATGGTGGGCAGCTGCGCGCCGCTTGATAAGGCCGAAGCCAAACATGACTTTCAAAAAGCGGTGCGTATTTGAGGAAAAGGGTGAATTCAAAATGAGTTGGACTAGGACTATCAAGCCCAGTGTTGATTTCTTCTACCTACCGAATCGGCATCGTCAGTCTGTCGGTCACGCCGAAAGCTGCTCTCGACACCGATGTGATAAGTTTCTTGATGTACACTTAGGCCGGCCAAATGGGTTAAATCATGGTCGAACTGCTGGCCGGCCACTGGTTGTGTATCAAACCAGCTCGACGTCAAAACCGTGCGCCCTAATGTCTTTGAGAAGCCACTCCATTGGGGTCACGTATGAGATATCAAAGGCCCCATTGCTCCCACTCGAGTTGCCCCCTGTTAACATACCTCCGATGCGGCCGCTGAGCTCCCACACGCAGCACCCAGAATCACCTTTCGACGAAAAGTTTATTCTACAGTCCTCTCTATCTCGTTTATGGCTAATTATGCACCACTCCTCGGACTGGAACAAGATGCCGTCTATTGGCTGGCGGACAAGCGACACGACGCCAGTCGCGAGGCCTATAGTAAGGCCTGTCGAGCAGCCATGCTTACCCACTAGAATGGCTCGATCATCGCCCAAGGACCGAGCTTCTTCCGAGGGTTTGCGCATCTCTGTTTCGGGAATCATCTCTCGCAGAAAAATAGTTCTCGAGCTCACGTCGAACAGCGGCTCTGGTCCATTTGTAAACCCCTCGGCGAGACGCTCTTCTTCTACGCGGTCGCGAAAATCGTCATCAGGGCCAACGAAAACCTGGTTGCATAGGTTAGCGAGGGGTGTGGCATACTTGTCGGGGTGGAGCTCGATGAGCGCCCAGTCTCTCAGTCGGTCGCCTTGGGTGTCGGTTTTGCCTATACTGAGTGCCGGTGCGTAAATGACGTGACCGAAGATGCGTTTCGCAGGATCATCTAGTTCGCCTATGTCTCTTTCTGCGCGCATGAGCACCGGCAGAGAATCTCGTTGTACCTGGATCATCCGGCGTCTGTCGTTCTCTGATAACTTTTGGTATGACTCGATTTCCTCGATTGCGTTGTCGATACGCCCGAGTCTTGACGAAATTATCTTGCTGTGCTTGGCGAGAGTGCGGCTTCCGGGCTGCATGACGGTCCATCTTTGTTGTGTGCCATCGTATCTGAACTCTGGCTCGATCTTGGACTCTTCAAACACAACGTGCCGGCATGTAAGCGCAACGATCTTGCCCGAATCCTTGAGGCGGAGGTACAGGCATTTAGTACCTTCTCGTGTTGGGCTGTTGGATGCAGCAATACTCAAGCCCAGATACTCCGACCAGAGTGCTCTGGTCTTTATCGGGGGGTCAATCTGTCCGCCAACAAATGTCGGTGCAGGAACTGGCGCTTCTCCTGTGGAGGAATTGCCACGAGAGAAGTGTGATTCTCTTATTTCGCAGTGCACGTCCGGTATACCATGAAGCCCCAGGATCTCATGACACCGTATCGCCACAAGGAGCCCTTGTGCCCAAGTTGTCGAGCCCTCCTGAACCGAGATCAGGAGAGTCACTGGGTGTGTAAACTCTTCATGGGTAAATCCGTTCGTGCGTTCGTATCCGATGCGGAGGACGTCGATTGTGCTCCAGTCAATTCCGTCAATAGCTTGGATGATTGCTCGCCGGAGGGGGGTCGTAGAGTCGTTCCAGAGCTTGGCGATGGCATGCCGTCCAACAGGGCTGAAGGTTTTCCCAATGGCATGGCCATCGTATTGAATGGACCAAGCCTCTGTACTGGAGCGGGCAACTAGTTTTGGTTGGCTTGGAAGACCATAGTAGTACTGCTCCCGTTCCTCGGCGGTGGGGGCAGTTCGACCGTCGAAAATATCTACGCCAGCCATGGCGAAATGATTAGTATCAGATGGCGAGCTCTGGCTTCTCAGATGAGCGTAATTCTTGGCAGTCGGACAATTGTCAGATGGGCGCCTAGACAGCAGCGCAGTCCAACGTTTGGAAATCGAGGGAGCCGGTGGGATTTGACTACGAGCAAGCGAGGATAGAGAGGGCACGATCGGAGTATGCGGCCGCATGTTGCTTAAATACCGTCGTGGACCTGATAGCGTGAGGCTATGAGCATCCTTCAACCTTAAGCACGGAGATGACTTACGAGAACTTGCCGTGTGTTGTCAGACAAGACGACAGAAAGTTCAGCAGTGCAGATGTCGCTGCAGAGGTTGCCCAAGAGGTTCAAGCGGGATGTGAGTTATTGATGCAGTAGATATACGAAACTGTATACTTGATGATCATCAGACGAGCAATTGAGGAGTTGAAGGCAGGGAGGTATTCCATAAGTACTCAGCCGCGCCTGCTGATGTACGGTCTTTCAGGAAGACGGAAGCCGTCAACGAGAGGTACAGAAAGCCGGCCTATAGACACGCCCGCCTCCCATGACGTTCGTGGCATGATCTAGCAATGTCGCTCCTGCGCGGCCGAGAAGTAGGTAGGTGTGCAGCGAAGAAGACGGTTGCCTGCCAGCGACACGGATCCAAGGCGTTTCTAGATTCATTAGCAAGAGAAGCTCACGTATCTGACACAACAACTAAAAGAACACAAGGGAGAGAACACACAATACCCAAACCACAACCCCTTTCTCCCCTATTATGTCTCCTTTTACTGCATCTGCACGCTCACCAACCCACCATGCGACGGAATGACAACCCAGATCTTTCTAGTATTCCAAGCATAGCGAGAAGGGTTACGCAGGAGGCAGACTCCAGCTAGTCAATATGTTAATGATCAGCAACACAATTTCCCGTCTCTACAATAGAAAAGAAATGACAAAGTTCCAAACTATAGAGCGAGTTTATGAGATGCCTGCTTGCTTGCCTTCTATTCACAGTGTATCTTCAGCCTTGGTCGTAATGGCACGGATATGCTCCTTTGCCTCGCAGATGGCGGCCTGCCTCTCCTTTCCCGATACGTACGGAGAGGTTAGCTTCCAGGTGATACGAGGAGCAGTGAGGTGGTTGAGCCGTCCCACCGGGCACCCCGTTGCTGACCCCAGCCGTGCCGCCGTGACCTTGCCCCTATCTCGGCCGGCAAGGTGGACCTCAGGAGGCAAGCTACCGGTCGGGTCCGGTAGCAGGTAGCCTTGGAGAAATTTGTGGAGGCAGTGACGGCGCTCGTTGATTACACAATTGGCACAAAACCCCCCGGCCATACCGGGGAGGACGCGGCACGCGTGGAAGGGGAAGAGTCCGTGCTCGCCGCTCGTCGATGGGTAGTGGAAGAACTGGATCGCGCAATGGTCGCACATCATGGGCGCCTGGATACCCCAGAGCATGATGGCCGGGGCCACACGACCAGAGCCTTTGGTCACCATGGTGTGGGGTAGCGTCCCTCGAGGGTGAGACACCTCCGAGAAGACATAGATAGGCGACACGGGGACGTGAGCCTTGTTTTCCATGTTCGCCGTGAATGCCGCCTAGCCCTTATCCTCCGGCATGCATGCCGCCTTGAAGAACCTCTGGAGGAATATGCCCCGTCTGGCACCTTCCTAGCGGTTACCATCCAGAGCTGTGTCCTCACGCAGAGCGAGCTCAAAGTACAGTGAGTGGCCAGTACGGTCAAGGGCCAGGCCATGACAGACCCAGAGGGCAAAGGCGTCGTGAAAGGTATGCAAATCTCCATCCGTGAACCTTGCGGCTGGAAGGCAGCGAGCATCGCCTAGCTCGCCAGACCAACCTTTATCGGCGAAATCTTGGGCTGAGACGGTCGCATACGCGCGCGGGCAGTAGGTTGGGAAGCGCAGAAGGCTGGCGCTGCGAGATGGCTAGGAGCTTTGAGGGAAGGTCTTTTGACGCGGCATCATCGGTGCCCCTTGTCGCAGCAGAGGGAGAAGGCGAGAGTGAGTTGACGGAATTCATGTTGAAATGCGGAGACTATCTGTTGTATGGATGTTCTCTGGGCTTGGGCCCGACGGCTTGGAAGTGAGGGTCGATTTAGTGGCCCCTAACTGCGAGCAGGCAACGTCAGCTTGAGGTCCCTACGTCAGAGGAGCGCGAGAGATGAGGCCAAGACACCAGGCCAGCAGGTTGCAATGGGGAGTCGTCTTGCCTTGATCTAGTCTCCAGAGGCCAGAAGTAGGTATGCTGCTGTTGCTTTGTAGTGTGCCGGCAGAGTAGGAGGCCAAAAACGCCCGTTTGAGCCCTGCGAGGCGAGTGGCTGCGCTCGAGCCGGTGCTTGAAGATAAGAAGAGGGCCGCGGAGGCTATGAGGTGACAAGGAGCGATTGCCCAGCGACGGCAAGCTTTGGCGAATAGCAGCGATGAGAGGTTGAAAACGATGCGGCTGGCATCGTCGGAGGGCCTAGAAATGGGTGCATGCACAACGAAAACCACACGCAGGTGGCCGGTATCGAGTTTCGGTGTGTATAGAGGTAGAAAGCCTTCAAGTGAGCCGATCGTAGCTCTTTGCTGGTGCGGTGACCGTTGGAATTGTGTGGTGATGGGCAGTGGTGAATCACCACCAGGTGAAAGAAGCCTTCGCCGCAGGCAGGCTGCAATTGCTATTGGTGTTTTGCTGCTGATGTGTTTGTTGATTATTTGCTTGCTCGCCCTTTTCTTTCCTTTCTTGCTGCTTACCTACCTATCCACCTCTTCCCCACCATCCGCAGCCTGCATTGTGCGGCGCCAAGGCAGAGCGATACCATCATCATTATCATCGCCTTTGCCGCTCTCTTCGCAGGTCATTCATTTTCCGTCAGGCCCTACCACCACTACCCATAACGAACGCTGCGACAACTCTTGTCCCTTGCCAGCCTGGCCCTTCTCTGTCTTGCCCATTCAGATGCGTCCGCTGTTCGATCTCCGCCTCTCTTCATCACAGTCCACTCCGTCTGGCACTCTCTCCTTATCGCTAGTATCTCGCCGCGTCCTGATTGCGTAGGCACATGGCAGGTGAGACTCGCTCTCGCCGTCGCCCTCGCCGTTGCCCAAGGCTGACATTCGTCACAGGTATTGTCCACGAGCCCTGATCGATCCCGACCCCACTGCTTGCTTTCTTTCAAGGCCGACGAAGTCTTCCCGGCCACCTGCTTGGGGACAAGACGTTACACCCCCTTCTCCCTTGAACCTCTACCCCCCTCTCCGTCAAATTCACCAGGCACATGGCAAACTACCATGGAGAACCAGCAGCCTCAGCGACGACTTCTACAGCCGAGTGACACGAGCACGGCGTGGTACTACATGCCCGGCCAATGCATGCCTCCGCTTATCCACGGCACAATCACGCAACTGGGGGGATGTCATCCCTTCACACACCCGGACGAGCCCAGGGCGAGGGCAACGACGCAGCAGCTCTTTCCTCTACAGCCAGCCGATTCGGTCCCACGGCTGGACTGGAGCCACTTCAGCGATGACCTCAGGGATGAGAACAGCCCGGCAGCGCAGGACTGGCCGCACCGCCCCGTGCTCGGCGAGGCTGATGATGAGCGCAGGAAGCATCTGGAGGGTATCGGTGCCGCACCCCCCGGCCCCTTTGAAAACAACAGGCAGGTCGGGTTGACCACGTGGTAGGACCACGTGTTCGACGCAAGCCGTCTCATGGACCAAGTCATGCTCGGACAGCAACTTACGGGACCGGCACTGGTGGCCGGGCTGCAGATGGCTACGCGGGGCTTAGAGGATGCGGTTGTTGTCGCTGCTCGGCCGGTGGATGTGCCATGTGGAGGCTACAGAGCAAACCCCGGTGATGGCCAGCCAGGCCATCACGGCCTCTTCCGCGCGGGTGTGAACCTTCCCAGCATCTCAGAGACCGCCTTGCACGCCAGCTCCCGCCTCGGCTTCCCGACCAATGAAGCGCTCCAGCGAGCTTGGTTCGGCAAGCGATTCGTCGTCATCCCGTTCAACCACAACGCAACAAACTCTGCCCACTGGACCATCGGCATATTCGACCGTCATCTTGCGCACATGTTGCTTTGGGACACACAACTTGTTGAGATTGACAGGTACGAGGCACGGCTACGACATGCATTGCGCATGATGCAGGTTATCCTCTCATACAACAGTCAGCCGTATAACTTTGCCTTCAGTGCTATACCGGTATCGAGGCAGCTTCAAGACTGGGAATGCGGTCTGCTCTGCCTCGAGATCGTCCGTCAAACCCTTCGGGGGCATGTTGGCCTCCGCTACAACCAGATCTGCGAAATCATGCTGGTCAGGAGGCTGCGTGGTCTTCAGGAGCCGTTCTGCGCACCGGAGCTCCGTCTGTGCGACTGGCTTCCGGAGCCATGGACGTGGGAGGAGGGGGAAGAGGCATACGATGCGCAACTGGCCAAGATCAAGGGAAGCTGGCGGCTGTGGACCATGGAAGAGATAGGTCTCTGGGACTGTCGAGTCTGGATGACCGGGGGAAAGCGCACCGTAAGGCCGATGGGCATCAGATCCGGAGCCATCCTGCCTTGGTGGCTGCCACCGCACCCAGACGCCAATGCCGTACCAAACACAACCCCAAACGGTCTGCTAAGAGCTAGATGGACACAACGAGGGGGGAGACACTATATCAAGCACCACGGCGCCGTGCTGGTAGACGGCTGGGCCAGGAGCAGGTTGATAAAAGTTCCAGAGGCGCAAAACGATCGGGAGGCGCTGGCCGACCTTGGCCACGCGCGGTAGAGCCAACCCAGCGTTGACGCCGGGTGCAGACGACCAGAGCCGTTGGTAAAGGTTCCGATTGAAGTGACGGCAAATTACAGGACACGGGGATGGGTGGTGGATGGCTCAAGGGTTCGGCGTGTCGACGAAGAGGCTGACATTCGGGCTCTAGGTCGGGCCGAAGCGATCGCCGCCGCCGCGGCTGGGGAATGCATTTCGCTCGTGTCCACACCCGCCCCTTCCCCTGCCGCGATATGCCTCGGCCGAGAGGCTTCCATGAGCAGTGCTAAGGAGGGGAGCGACGTGAGCGACATCGTTTCGGACCTTTCGCTCAACGACACTATCACGCAAGCCCACGCGGTCAACGGCAATGAGATGGAAGACATCCAGCCAACAGGTCCCACACAGAGAGTCGACGTCAACAGTACCGGTGTTGTGGACCAGGCGATACCAATCTGTCAGTTAGGGGCTACGCAGCAGCCCCTCATAGACATGCAAGCACGGATGGTGATCGAGCAGTGGCCCGTTGACAGAGACGGGGGGAGGGAGATGGTTGTTGACCTACGAAGGGACCTCGGGCTCCGGCCTGCAGCCGACGCCTCTACACAGTTCCTTGGTGACGGCAGGGGGTGGGTGACTGTCCTGCCCTATGGCATATATAACTTGGAGGATTTGAAGAGGATTGTAGATGTGGCAGAGAGTGGCTAGAGTGACTTGTATAAGGCTCTCATGACTTGGCACTGGATGGAGTCAGTGGTATGACGGATGTATGAGATTTCGTCTTGTCTGTCGCGAACTTAAGCAATGCTACTTCTGCACGGCCTTTATCTCGCCGTAATTTGATGCTGTACTTCTCACGACATAACCTGGTGGATTAACCAGGTGCTCAGTTACTGCACTATATTGCTACTAATCCGTGCAACTAGTTACTGGGTTGAGGCCACTACAGGCATGTAGCTAATTGGAAACTAATGCATATCTTTCTTCGTGGTACTGACTGTGTCTAACTGGCTAGCTGCTACTTGAACACGGTAATCCCTCCTGGTGTTGCGCAACATCGTCTAGCGCACCACGGCTGTTCGAGAAGCATTTAATCGAGACATAGCTTCCCATTCCCCCTCAAGACACTAATGTCAAAGCCAATCACAAGACAGTGGCTGTGAATCCGCTTGCTTTGATATCCTCCAGCAACCACTCCATTGGGGTGGCATAAGTGATGTCTGGTACCCGGTTGCCGTTCCCCGACGTTATCATACCCCCGATGCGGCCATCCAGGCCAAATACACACGCACCCGAGTCCCCTTCTTTCGAAAAAGCACTCTGCCCATCAAAATGGGTAATACACCACTCCTCCGAGATGTATTCCTCCCCCTCATGTGTGACCCTGGTAACAGACCTAACCTCATTTGAGCAGCCTATCGTGAGTCCTGTTGCCTGCCCTCTTTTTGCGACGACGAGAACGGGGTCTTCCCGTGAATTCGACCTATCGGTAGCTGGCGCGTCCATTTCCGTCTCCGTTATCAAGCCCCGGAGCTCTAGGTCTTTCCCCATTTCGAAAAAGTCGTCCTCTAAGACTAGGGCCTTGGAACGTACGAAACGTCTGCTTTGATCGCCCAAGTTGCTCATGACTGACATGTTTCTCAGTGATGCAACAGGCTGCTCGTGTTTGCTTTGATGGATCTGGATAAGAGCCCAGTCGCTCTTCCATTTCAATGGCCGGATGCCGTATGCTCGTGCATAACAGACGTGACCGAAAACTCTCGAAGGCAGCGTAGACACCGAGTTAAGCATGTCTTGGGCTCTTAGGCCAATTTGACGTTTGCCCTCTGCGTTATCTAAATTCTCCCGTGTACGTCGAGCGTCGTCTGGTATTATGTCGAAAAGCTCCCTCTTCTGTATTCTCACTAACACATCGCCATAGTGTCTCAAATAATTATCGGCTTCTTCTCGCAGAGTGGCGAAAGTATTGGCACCAGGCTGTGTGATCTGTTTTTTTGGTGATTGTTCGTCGAAACGATACTCCTCTCCAGAATCCTCAGACTGACGGAACACGATATGCCGACAGGTTAGGGCGACAACGGTAGGTTTGGGGTTATTTTTGCTGCTGATAGCGAGGTAAAGACACTTGGTTCCCTCGAGATAAGGACTGTCGTAGGATGCAATAGAGGTACCAATGCGATCCGACATTTGCAGATCTCTGTCGAACCAGGTGCGACCAATCGGTGACTTGGACAACTTGGGTGGCGAGGTAGATCCGAGGTCTGTCCCTCATTTCGCATTCCATGTCGCAGAGGTCGAACCGGTCGAGGATCTGTTTGCACTTGCCAACAGCCCTGGCGGCTTGTTCGAGGTCGACTTCGCCCGGGCGAACAGAGATCATGAGTACAACAGGCAGAACGCCGTCTGCGTGTGGATACCCAACTCTCAGGATATCGACGGCAGTCCAGTCCAGTCCATGCAGGGCGTCTAAGACCAGATGTCTGAGAGATCTAGGACCACACGGGTTATTCTATTCTTCGACCACGGGGTGGCGCCCGACATGATCAAGCCGCTTTTTCTCGTATCCGTATCCTGAGTCCCACGATAGAGGTCTTGACCAGGCCTTGGCGCCGGAACGAGCCAGCAGACGTGGGCGGCTTGGCAGTCCATCGTAGTAATGGTCCTGCTCCTCGCAACTGGCTATGTGTCCCATGTCCATCGGGGGTGAATCAGACGTGTTCATGCGTAAAGAATCGGATGTTCTTCCAAAGACCCGAGCCTCGCTGCTTGCCGAGAAGCTCCTCGTTCGACGGTAATCGCGCGGTGCTAGTTGTGAACGAGATGCGTTTTTGCGTGGTTGGGAGTTGGTCACGCGGGAGCGAAAGTGGAAGAGGCCAGGAGTTGAATGAACAGACGTGCCAGACATCTAAATACCCAGTCAGAGCGTCCTAACTGCGGCAGTGGAAGCAAAGACAAACTTTGACGACTGGTGTGTAGGTACACGATGCCAAATAAGCTTCTATGCAGCAAGAAGATGCAGGTAGGTAGAGCAGCCCGTGACTGAGCTATGGGGTGCGAAAGGCGAAGTATCTGAGCCAGCATTGATGCCGGTCGAGTTGCCCGTAGTAGCAGGGCCAGAGTGAGAAGAACAAGGTGAGGCCAGCAACCGGGCCCATCCGTCTGCTCGAGGATGGTTCATGGTGATGGAAGGTGGCCCCTAAACGGCCGGATCACCAGTATCGTTCTTTCTCCCACCGCTGTAGCTGGGCAAGGGGGAATGACCGGCAACAGGCGGGCAAGATGCCTCAAATCCAGATGCGGCTGTGAAGCTTGCCGGCTTTGAGTTGCATCGCGACATTTGCGGCTGCTCGGCCCAAGAGTCATCTGTAGGCGCGTGGTCCGAGTCTGCATGGCAATCAATGTACGGTTCGAGTCTCGTGGCGGATGACCTCGTCAAGGAGCAAGCGGCATATGGGCTGCCAAGGCGCGAGCCGTAGATGGCCACAAGCAGGGTGGAAGTAGAGAGCCGAGGGGAACGCCAGAGAGAGGATAGCGGTCCTACCCTGCCTTCCTGAGCCCTACCGTGATTCACGGCCGCCATCTCGCTCTTCTCTTTGCGTGTGCTCGTCCATGGGGCGCTTATCGGAAGACGGTTCCCCATCCGCTCTCCCTCTCGAAAGCAGCCAGAAGTATCAATCTTCAAACTAGGTGCTCATCGGCATCGGGCGGCTTCCGTCGAATACAATGCAAAGCCACTCAGTGATCACTCCGCACTTCGGCTTCGGGCCTGCGCTTCCTTCGTCATTCTCATTCTCTCCCTACTTCTCCGACTCACGCCGCACACTTTTCACCCGTGGCACTCATACTCGCCATCGTCAACAGTGCCCCGCCTGACTGTCTAGCCTCCCAGCCTTCGAAGCCGAGCAGACCTGCAAAGTGTCTTACTCGAGACTCGCGCAGTGATACTCGCATCCCGGCGACGAGTGCCCACAGTTCATCAGCCTCATGTGTGTAGGTAGCCCCAAAGACGGCGTTCCAAGCAGAAGCGCAGGTGCTAATCGTAGATACCTAGTGAGAACCAGCGACACTCCAACACGCCTTACTCGGCACATCAACTGAAGCGTTGCAACACCCACCGACCGAATGCGCGAGACGAGGAGCAAGCCCGTGGCGTCACTCGAACAGAGGCTTTGCAACATGACACCGCCGAGCCCTCATCTGCCCGTGAAGCGACAGAACACGAGAACGGCTTAGTCGGCCGGCGATGTGAAACGACAGAGGACTTCGGGAGAGGAGGTGGGCGAGATCGCATTTGGTCTCGAGATCGAGTTTGGCTGCCCGGGAGGCGACGAGGTCATACCCACAGATGGCAAGGCTCGGGCGTCATTCGAGAGAGAGCAAGAGGCGCTGCAGTGCGATCGCCTCTACGAGCGTCTGTCCAACTCCCTCAACAGACATGGCCTTGCAAGCAGCTACCTCATGATGAGGTTATACCACGATTACCCAGAGTGCGGCCTGTCAGAGAAGCAGCCGCCGAGGCACGAAGTGTATTCGCTCCAACACCGCGACGTCCGAATCCCCGGGCACCCAGAGGGAAAGCCGAAACCGCGATACTACAGCACGTGGGGCTTCCGATATGAGGATTCGTGCGAGGCTGGCCTGTCGGGCCTCAAAGACGACCTCCGCCCTGTCGAGCTCAACACCCCCGTTCTTACAGAAGCAGAGTGGCTCAATGGATTCCCGTCACTGGGCAAGGCCCTTGCTATTATCAGAGAGGCGACGGAGGGACAAATCAGGGTTGGCTACTCATATGGAACGCACGTGAACGTGAGCTTCACCGAGTCGAGCGACGAGAGCGACGATGACTGGCTGACGACGCTCAAACGGCTGCTGACCTTGATATGGCTTGTCGAGGATCACCTGTTCGGGCTCACGTGCCCAGGCCGGCAGGAGTCTGGTGGTCTCTTCCTGGCGGCGGAGCGTGACTGGGCACCTATGCCTGATGCCTCAGGGGGCGCTACCCGAGACGACGAGGCAAGCGACAACCTGCCCGACAACATCATCAATGCCATGGGGAGGGAAATGATGCTGATCTGGAAGTCATCTAGCATCCTCGACCTGACCAAGCGAGTCTGTTGGGCTCCGCGAACTGGAGACGTGAGGCGGCGTGCGGTGCGAATCCACAGAGCAGAAGATGACGTGCCGGCCGCGATCATCCGGCGCAACGAACATTCGGATTGCGCCGCGTCATCGCCCATAGCTACCGGCACGATCGAATCTCCTTGCTGGGATGGTGATGGCAGTGATGACGAGGACAACGGCCTTCTTGAGGACGACCAGTCCTCGACGGGCGGATCTGCCTCGACCCGATCCTCTGACGAGAGTACGGATGATGCCGTCGGAGACGCAGACGATGGCGAGTTGGAGAGGCACGCGTGTCGTTCCGGCGGGCCTTCGGGCAAGGACAACAAGGACCCCTGCGGCAACGGATCAGCCGATGGCGCTGATGCTACAGCGCACGACCAGCCCGAGTCGAATGCCCTCATCGTGGAGGTGCGATATCTTCCGGCCAGTTTCGAGACACCTTTCCTGCAGACCATGATCACCATTGTCCTGGCACTCGCCAAGCTGTCCCACCACCGCCAACCCAATGTCTGCTACCGAGCTGTTGCGAAGGCACTGTACGACATAACTTCGTCTGGGAGCCCCTCGATTGAACGGGCAGCGGCCATTGTAGAGGCACTCGAGGTCTATCTAGACTGCGACTACGCCCGGACGCTGTCTTTTGATAGGGAGTACTTCGAAACCCGGTTGGCCGAGCGCGCCAGAGATCTCGATCCCGATCTCGATGCATCTCAGATGTGGATCAAGGGGGAGACGCGCGTTTGATGGTACGCGTGATGGATTCTGCATCCGCCAAGAATCTGTGTTTATTTCTGTTATTTTGGTTGTTTGATGCATTGCAGCTCTTGCCTGCCACTTCTTCACCGTTGCGGCCCTTGTTTTACCCATAAAATGTATGGGCATGGGCGGCGGGGATTCCCCGTTGTGTGGGCTATGGCGGATAAACAGAGTGAGGGAGACTCTGAACGTGTGGGAGCGGAGGATATTGCTGCCCGAGAGTGACCGAGTGTTCTTATGCAGGGAGTATTTCTGTACCATTATTGCTTACCTCGTCTGCCGCCGAAGGAACAGTAGCGGCCCATGTTTGATAAAGAAGCAGGTTATAAATAAAGGACTAGGCGAAAGTAGTCTAGTAGATCGAGAAGATGAGAGAGGCTAGAAACACGGGGTTACCCAGCGGTGATTGGTCAAGTGGAAGGAACTGGCGCCTACTGGAATAGGTCTTTGGGGACGTGGTAAACTATTAAACTAGGCGTGGAGGGGAGTCTCCAGAAGTAGCTGATTGGTTTTATATTAGTTAACTACTATATACCTACCTAGATAACCTCATAATCTCGGTGTAAAATCGTCCAAACCTAAGGGCCACAGTCGATATAGGGTAAGTAGCTGGGGTGGAGCGACTGCAAAAGTGATGCATGAAAGGGTCATCTCGTGACCCACGTGACCTTATTACGTGGGTAGACACGGTTGTAGAGCCGGGTAGTAGGGCTCTGTAGCTGTCTGCACCTTGAAGAATCATCGCTCCTGCGACTACTTTTGATACTATGTACCACCCACCTGTGAGGCCTATCAATTGGTAGCAGCTACTCTTGTACTGTAGCGATCGATCGCGCTTCCTCTGACCAATCATCATCAGAGGAAGCACCGCTTCCGGTATTCCGGACCAATCAACGACCTCCGACCTCCTGTCCCTCTGGCACGATCAGCCTCAAGGAGCCCTCTTCACACATCTCTGCGAGCCCGACTGGCCGCTCTTCCTATTCTCTGCGGAATATCGCAACGATCCCCTTTTACGCCTATTTCCCCCTTCCCTTCATCTCTCGTTGCGATTCGCCGCAATCTCGAGCTTTTTCGTCGCGCCGAGCCCGGTTGTTTTTGCTGCTGTACGCGTGGCCTCACTCTGTTGGTGACCAATCAGAAGTCAACAAAATAACGACAACGCGCGCCGCTACGCGATTCGAACCCGCCATCTTCCACTTTCCGGAGATTTGCCGGATTCTCTGCCTGTACACCACAACGAAGAACAACACGCCTTCGTCTCAACCCTCGTGTGTCGTCTCAATCAACCCCACCTTCATCATCGCGGGATCCTCAACTTTCCGAACGCAAGGAATTCATCCGCAACAGCGCGATTGACGCCCACAGCGTGGTCAAAGGAACGAGATATTGCGCGGAGCAAAAGAAAAGCACCCCATGATCGCCTCTTGATTGGTTGCATGCCCATCTTTGCGCTGCAGAAGGACAGTTCTTTACAAATAATAAAGTCTCTTATGATACGCGGCCGTAGCCCAGGGCAATTCGCCATCCCGCCTGAGATATCGCCACACATGGCGGAAAGCAATCAGGGTGAGATTCGAGTTCTGCGACACTTATCACGGTTCGACGACCCATTGTTCCGCGTGGCAGCTATCGCAACCACTCACTCCCTGGTCTGAGTGATAGCAGATTAGATGAACACCCTGGACGACAGGACGGACTGGATCGACACCGGGGACGGCGGGAGCCAATCTTTCCGACTGCTACAAGCAGCCCTGACCGCTCACATGTTCTACGAGCATCTACAGCTGTTCAACCGCTTCGGCCCTGACTGCTTGATGGATTACTATGTGGGCATGCTTTATGGCAATGTAAGTGCATCGCTGATGTCTGAGTTGGACACCGGGACACGCCGAAGGATCTTGGAATCAGATATCGACTAGTTTTTTTTCGACATCTTACTGCACGATTCAAGCGTTCTGAGGCTGACCTCATGCAAGAGTAGTTTCATGGGGCACGGCATACCCTCCGTCTCGCGGAAAAGGACATCACGTTGGCCGAGTAGGCACAGCGCAAGGCGAGAATTGCTAGTAGCTGGGATACACAGCAGAATCTTCCATTGCGAAGACTATCTACAGCATGATCGACGTCGATGTCTCCTATTTGCGAAGATCAGTCTACCCGCCGATGAGGAGACCATGTCTCAAGATCCGGCGGAAACCCAGATAAATCTAGTCGAGATGACAGGACCCGTGACTACAATCGTGTCTACCGACGAAGCGACCGACGACACGACCGACGCGATGATTGTCGTGGTGATCGGCAGACACCCCGTTGCGACGATCGAAGAAGAGACGACAGGGACCGGTACGGTGGTAACCGTGACCGCAACCGCGATTGAGACTACGACTGTCGCTAAGATGCACGCGACAAGGACTATACACGCGACAAAGACCGTTATCGTCCCTATCGTCCTTCCTACAGGGAGTATAATCGTCGCGATAAAGACCGTGACAATCGAGGGAAGATTCCCTGCGTTGAAAAGAAAGACTCATAATCGAGGAGTCCGATCACGGCCACTCTGCCGACGACGAGGATGGCTACGACTCGGAGAGCGCTGCTTCTGAGGCACCTATTCAGTCGCAGCAGGCATACTTCACGGTCATGACCTCTGGATCTGACCCATTCCTGGATGGCACTTTTACTTGTGATCGATGTGCCCGTCGTTTCGGTTCACAAGCTCTCTTGGATGAGCACGTTGAAATGCGTAGCTGTGTCAATCCACAGCAACTACAAGACGAGGAGACGCCAGCCCCAAAGACCGAGCAGTGCAACAAGTGCCAAGAGAGTTTCCCGTCACAAAACCGCCTTTTCGCTCATATCCGCAAGGGATGCACTGGACATGTCGCCACGACTGAACCTGTCTATGCTGCTATGTCATCAGAAGAGCCTTATACACACTCGGTCCCTCCTGAAGCCCCAACCTCAAAGTGTCGCCAGCAGCTTCACACACCTTCGCTTCGACGCCAGAAGTACCCGTGACGGAGATCCCGTTGAGGTGTGTGCCGATACTGGTTGCGGCAGACCGATGGTCAAGAGAATGGCTGAACACCCTGGAGCATACGATCGAGAAGAGAACCCCTACGTTTATCAGCGGAGTCAATCATACTGCGGGAAAGCTCTATGACGATTGGGCTGTCTTCACCTTCTTCGTCGATGGAGTCCACGCTGACGGCACCGACGCTGGAGTCTCTGAGTTTACTTGTGGCGCTTGGATTCAAGATGGAGGATCAGTATCTTGCCTTGCAGCATTGCTCGGCAACGAATGGATGATTCCTCTCGGAATTAATGTACTCAATACAAAGAGCAGGCTTTACGTCACGGCCCTCGACGATCTCGACGATCTCGACGATTTCTACGTCCCTTTCGAAGTGGTGCGTTCCTGGCGCAAGGTTACGAGACGAGTCAACGCCGCACGAGCTACCACGGTTCAACGGCGAAGGCCGCCAACTATCGGAATGCAAAGGGGGCCTTGGAATGAAAACGAGGTTTTGAAGAATGCAGCTGTAGGATACGAAGTATGTAAGGGGAATCATATGCGGAGTCAGTAGGGTAAGAATCAAGACCGTCACATCCCGTTACCTACCTTCGCGACGCTATCTAGTTGCTTGACCTCTTCACTCTCTTGGTTATCTTTGGTCCCTGACAGCAATGGAATCTCAATGGCGCCTTGAATGCAACAACGAAGACCTCCGCGCCTGGAAATATCTCCGGATTTAAACCCCAAGGACCCTTGGAATCCCTCACGCCTGTTGAGGGCGTTCCCGATCTACCTGGCGTTTGGTTGGGCATGAGCTTTTGTCACGGCTCGACGAGGTCGATAGCACGGGTGTGACGCGGGTCTTGCTCGTCCTCGGCCTGCGTGGTGTAGAGATGGCGACTGGGAATGTTGAACACAGGGCCAGACCGCATCGACGGCTGGCTGCGCTTGATTTCGGCCCCTTTATCGACGGGGATGAATGTACCCCCGAAAGGGTGACCAGGGCCATGCTCACACTGAGCGAGATCTTGCTAGACAGACATCAACGGCCTGGGGACGAGTGCCCATCTCCTCTCGTCTTCTTCACAGAGCTGGGCGGATTCCAGGCACAACAGCTGCCCGGCGTGAAGACGGAGAAAAGCACCACTCAACACCGGATCGTGGCGCCAACGCATCTGACTACGTACACCGACGTCATTAGAGGACTCTCGGCCCTCTTCCCCCTTCTACCGTCGACGAAGGATAGACGGTGGAATGGACAAATGTGGAACCGATGCGGCCATCAATAGACTCCTGCTTCTTCGAAGGCTGCAGGCTACTCAGCAAACCTAGTGTAGACCGGCTGCGGGAGGAACACGGCGTGCGGCGGACACGGCAGAGAGTAACGAGAAGCTTCACAAAGGTTCGACTCGGCAACGACGAATGGCTCGGCATGAATTGGGTTCGGATTGATTTTGACATCAGGACAAAGGTTTTCGACAGAAGCGCTGGGAACTTCCTCGTGATGAGTGGTCTCATGGCGTTTTCCATACCGGATGCACCGAGGCAATTGACCACCTTCTAGATGAGTGTGGGGGCTCATAAACACGACAGAGAGACACAGCAGAGCCAGGAGCAAGTCCAGAGTGAGGGCAAATATACATATCGCCAACCCTCAGTCATAATAACAATCGTTGTCAGAGGTAAGCAACCAAAGGCAAACTGGCCTCTCAAGATACCAAATCGTGATAACCCAGCCGCCACCGCCACCGTGAGCGACGACTACGACGTAGTCCCGCAAGATCACATCCCAATCTCCACGAAAAATGAACAGGGCCACCCTACACCTCCGCCGGGTTGTGTAGGCCCACGTCGGCAGCGATCGAGTGCATTTCCAAGCTCTAGTTGTAGTTCAACAGGTCGATCAGCTCGTCGCAGGTGGGAAACCTCATCTTGACCTCTTGAATGCGGTTGCAAGCCTTAGCGAGAAAGCTGACTTGTCGGGTCATAGATGTGGCCCGTTCGTCGTCGGGCCCCGGGTCCTCAGTGACCGGTTTCAGATACCCGAGGCCAATAGCTACGGTGTACTCGGAGACAGGCAGATGGGGAGAATGTACCTAACTGCCTCATTAGCATTGCTCGGTATAACCCAATGACACTATAAAGACTGCACTTTGGGGAGGAGAGGAGGAGAGGGGAACGCCAGGGTCAAAAGGGCACGAAACGGCTCAGAGTGGTTACGGTTGGCGTGCCCATTGTGAGGAGGCTGTTATGTCGTTCGACCAGACGGAAATGGCTGGGCAGGAGACACTTACCCAGTATTTTGCTCTCTTGAGGGCAGTAGCGAGAGCCTCCTCGTCGTTGGGTCGGGGTTTCGTTAGATCCATTTCCTACACAGAGAAGAAGC
The DNA here is from genome assembly GCA_013266205.1 of Fusarium decemcellulare. Lineage (NCBI taxonomy): Eukaryota > Fungi > Ascomycota > Sordariomycetes > Hypocreales > Nectriaceae > Fusarium > Fusarium decemcellulare. The sequence goes on from JAAGWO010000184.1 coordinate 45,996, forward strand.
CATCAGCAACTTGATGCAAAGTCGAGGGGCATGAAGAGACAAAGGGTGAGAACTTGCCGTGTGTGGTGTTCTAGGGAAGACAATGTAGTGCTCAGAAGTGATAAGAAGGCGACCCTGGTATTGATTGCCTGAGTTCTAGAGTCGCAGGCGTGTTGGTATGCTTAGTAAACGGTCAGGAAAGTCAGAGAGGATGGAGGAAAGGTAGATGGAAGCCTGTTGCCTGCTGTCGTTGTTGTTGTTTGCTCTGTTACGTCATGTGACTGCAGAGGTGAATGTATCAACCCGATAGTGACGAGACCAGTACTCTTTGCGGCAGTTCAGCACATCGCTCGCCCTGTAGGGTAGACTTATCTTTATCGCGGCGATACTGAACCTGAGCTTGGGGAGGCATGGGAGAGATCAGAGAGTATACAGAAGGGCAGACACGGGGATCACGTGCCAGCCCCTAAGCACTTAGAATTTAGGTACCTTAGGGGCAGAGACTGTTTACACATGGTCCAACGAGTAGCGATTGAACCTAACACCTACAAGCTCGACCACAGATATCGTTTTTACAACACATCTTACGGCTCCTTTTTACTTTTTGAGGGAGGAGAAAGAAGAAGAAGAAGAAGAAGAAGAAGAAGAAGAAGAAGAAGAAGAAGAAGAAGAAGAAGAAGAAGAAGAAGAAGCAGTACTGCTAAATGCCACCTGCCATGACGTTTGCCTAGACCGAAGCAAAGGGCATGCCAGAGGCTTCATTTCCCGCGGCAAGAAACAGGACGGTGCGGTTTATGGTCACATACCATCAGATTGCCCATGCCGCCCCCTAACAGAGCCCCTCAACAGCGTTAAAACAAACTTGGTCAAAAAGGTCTCTATACCTTGCCCCTCCCTAACACTCTACACGCCTTTACATTAGTGGCGCTTGGTCGGTAAAGACATACTCAATACAACGACTGTATTCAGAGTGATAGAGCTAATAAAGAGGAAATTAGAAGCCACTCGGCAATAACGAGCTCGAATACTCATACAGGCAGTCGCGATCAGGCAGGCAAACCCAAACAGAGTATAACACATTGACCCAATGAGTCGCTTCATTTGATAACTGACGGTTTTCAGGTACCAGACACGCACGCGGTAGCCGCTGTGTCTAGGCATCATCCGTTCTTGCCGCAGTTTCTTATCTTCGCCCAAGATGACCGGTGACACACTACATCTTCTGTCGGGGCAAGACGCTACGGGAGATAACATATCGCTTAACACCATGACTCTCCCATTCAGACCTATTGAGGTCACAAACGGGCCACAGAATACGGTTGCTGGTGAGCCTCCACCAAAGGGCTCGGAGAAGCAGGGGAGGGCCAAACCAGAGAGAGAGACGCCAGTACGACCTGATCCCAGAGCGTCAACTTGGGTCCACGCTGAATCAGATACCGCCAAGCAGTCGAAAAACGGCCATCGCCAAACCCAAAAGATACATCTCACTCTGGGACGCAGGAGATATGCTGTCGTTGGCACACTTCGCCCGAAGAAGTCCATACCGAGCTTGATAGGAAAGACGATGAGAGGTGCCCAGAGGCACCAGGGCGAGTCTTTCAAGTATGCGGCCCGGTTCCTGCAGAGAGTGCAGAAAACCCCCAGCAAGTTCAATATACGATACTCAAAGACAGATCACAATAGTCCACTGGCAAGACTGGAAATAAAGATCTCAAATGCGGGCAAGGAAGAGCACCAAGTAAGCCAAATGGAGGAGGAGTGATAATAGGGTGGGTAGTTTACTGCCCCTGGGCGGATAGAAAGCTTGGTCTCCCATATGCAGCCATGGCGTTTGACAAGAAATGGGAAATGGGTAGAAAGGGCGTTTGGCGTGACTTATAGAGTCCGACCTGGGTAGATGTATCTCGCTCGTCTAGGTTATGGACTTCGAATATTTACTTTCATAAAAGAGATCTCTAGATCTTTGGGTGGACTGGTGAGCATATATCAAAACGCGGCCAAGCCATTTACCAAGCTAAATTTGTATACTAAGTATCCCTTAGCCATGGAGGAAATGAGGAGCGAGAGATGTAACCGACGCCTCCTGTGCATAGGGATGTGCAGACGAAACCTTGACATGGGTGGAGGCAGGGAGCTGGGGGCCAATGTCAGCTGTAAGAGGCACTAAAGGCGAAAGTGATTATTAGACACCGTAAATAACATAGTTAATAATCCATTGATCTCAGTGATAGACTAGCAAGAGATCTACAACTAAATTAACTTATATGGCTTCCTGTAAGGGTTATTTCTTTAAAGTAGCACTAAGGCGGAACACTCCGCTACCAGAAATGATACATGGCGCACATGGCATGGCAATTCGAAGCCCGCACCGTTCCCCACAGTCCCATCCCACCCCAGTATCCCTCATAGCCCCGACGGTCCGTTGCTCATAGCAAAGCAAGAGGATATGAGAAGTCATCAGTTAGTTTGTTGGTCCAACCCTCGAGCCCCCACCTTGGCCTACCCTGACTAGAACAGCGGCTGGTCCTGGAGCAGGCGGTTCCCGGAAAGACGTTCATCGCCGAGGATGCGGCCGCGAGTGAGGTTGCGCACGCGGACAAGGGTCTCGGCATCGTTGTCTTCGCGTAAGAAGTCCAACACGTGGATCTGTCGTAGTTGGCCCTCGCGATGGAGTCGCGCTATGGCTTGCTTCGTCTCGCAATCGAGCCAGGGCTCGCCAAACTTGATCATTACATTGCAAAAGACCAGCTGGTTCGAGCCGGTACCCATGGCTGCAAAGGTGGTGACCAACACGATGGACTTTCGAATGCCATCTCGCCCTAGCACGCGTGCCCTGTCTGAGATGTGCTGGATCATCTCGACTCGCTTGGGAGGAGGCAGCTTAGAGCTGGCCAGCACAATTTCGGCGAAGCGGCCACATCTGGTCTTCAGAAAGACGTATGCGGCAGCAGCAGTCGCTGGGAAGGTAGCGTACAGGAGGACGTGCAAGGGTCGACTGTCAGAGTACCGTGTGCTTCCGTGATTGACGACACCCTGGGAGGCATCCCGGATGATTTCCTTCAGCTTGGCGAACATTGGGTCGTTTCCGGTGTAGTCCTCGACATGTCGGAAATAGAGGCTGTTGTCTTCATTGCTCAGATCGCGGTTCACATCGACGGCGTGCCACGGAAAGTTCTGGTTGGCGCTCAGAAGCGGCCATAATCCCGGGCAGTGGGCACCACGCATCAATGTGTTCATCGACTTCAAGCTCCAGAACGTAGAGAACTCGGCGCCTCCGGCGGCAGATGCAGACATGGCCGCTGCGATCTCGTTCCGGGCTTGTTCAACATGGCCGTGGTACGCGGCTTGCCACTGCTGCGGTGTTTTGAAGGTTAGGTAAGTGCGGAGGTACGGGGGGAGTTGTCTGCTTAGCCTGGATCCGGCAAGGATGGGGCTTCCGGGGGCCCGGGCTGTCATCCAAGGTGATATGTGCCGCACAGCCTGCATGATGACGGCTTCGGTCTCGTTGTCCTCGTCATCATGAATATCCTGCCTCTGCTGGCGAGAGACCTCTTTCATGGCTTCGTCGAATAGACGCGACTTGGCAATGTCGCACTGGATGATCTCGTAAGAGGCGCAGAGGTCAGTTGCCCCTTTCTGGAACGGTGTGCCGCTCTGGAAGAACACCCATGGCCGAGGCTGCGAGAGCGGCTGGATACGTGTGCAGATGGCTCTGATGGCCTCGTTGAATTTGTTGTTCCTGCCGTCGCACTGGTGATACTCGTCGATGCTGATGGAGCTGGGGCTAACGAGAGCGCGTGGGATGACATGATGTTGCTTGGGGTTCGATCCCTTCTCCTTCACCCACACCTTGACGGCTGCGCCTGACCACGGAGATGAAGCAGCTGCAGAAGACTAATCCAGCGACAGCTTCTCCCGTGTAGCGAGTATGAGTACCCCTTGCCCTACCTTGCGAGAGGTCCCGGTGTGGGCGTATGGGCGCCCTTCGGGTCGTTTGTCGTTACTGACCTTGTTGAAATACTGATCAAAGTACGAGAGCTCATCGCCTGGATTCAATTTGACGTATTGTCGATTAGTGGGCTTATACCTCACCTTGATGCGGATATCGTCGAAAGTGAGCGCTGGCGAGGTGTTGCGTATGGGAACCAACGCCCGGCCACCGTCGATGGTGTAGCCATGGAGGACTGGCTCTCCATGCAGCGGATTGCTGGTGTCGTTGATGATGGTGTCGATGTAGGCCTCATACTCGGCGCACCATCCGGCCTCGAGCTGGCGAGCAACCACCTGAAGATTGAACCCTCGCGCCGTGTGTGCCTCGTACTGGGCAAGGGGGTTTCCAGGCTCGCAGAGGCACTGAATACCAAAGGAATCCCCCAGCGGGCAGCGAACGCCTTCTTCATGATGGCCTTCTGGGAGGTGTAGATTGGGGTTGCCACCGATGTGGTCGCGAATTAGCTGCACGTACCGCGTCATGAGGAAGACGGCCAGCATCGAGATGGTTTTGCCTCTACCAGGCGCATCGGCTAAGTAATGGCCTTTGACTGACGACTGTTGGAGAACGCTCGTGGCGACACGGAAGAGAAATGCGAGCTGATGTATGCGAATTGGTTTGAGCGTGCCGGGTAACTTCTTGACTGTGTCGTCACTGACACAACTTGGGTCCATGCAGAACATCCGGGCGAAGGCGGGGATATCGTCGGGAGGTAACGAATTGACCTGGTATAGATGACCCATTATGCCCTGGACTTCAGCCGGTTCTGCTGGATATTGCCCCTCTTCCCCGTCGCCATCTTCTACTGCTTCATCCGAGTCACTGTCGGAGTCATCAGAGACGATGATGCATACGGGCTCGTTGAGGGCTTCATCGACGTTGCTTTCTGTTCCTTGGGGAACATGGTCGCGGACGTCACCAGAGTCCGAATCGTCGCCCCCATCGGCCTCACTGGGGCTCATCATGGGTTCATCCTGGACGGGCTCCTGGACAGGCTCCTCGACGGCAACCAGATCGTCTCCAGCGGGGAGCTCGGTGTCGGACGTCTGCAATATGAGATTCGGCCGGGAAAGCTAGACCGCGGCGTCCTCATCAATGCTGTATCTGCCGTCCTCCACCAACTTGGTGATCTGTAACAAACAGTGCTGGAAGCTCGGCTCATCACTGAAGGGCAGGGTCCTCCAGGACCAGATGTTCGAGTTGTCGGGCCCTCTGATCCTTATCGTAAGAATGGCTTCGCTGTTGTTGGGTTGCTCCGGATCGTGTGGGAGTACGCTGACAGTGTCCTTGTAGCTGTAGAGGGTATGCGCATGTCGGTACACGAGGGGCTCGGCCGATCCGCCTGTCGTGTCTGCACGTCGGAAGCAGGATAGCGACAGCAGTCTCTCGCAGTTTTGTGGTGTATCGGCGGTCAGCAGGGCAAGCATGAGGCCGTCGAGGTCGACAACCTGCGAGTAAGGCTGGAGCATCGCCATGGTGGACGGGGCTCTGGCTAGCAAGCAATGCAGACCCCGAGGCGACTCGGAATCTGATCGGTAGGGCAAACGCGCAGAGTTTCTTCGTCGTGATGTGACCAGTGGCGGGCAGAGAGCGAGGTAGACTGCGGTGGCCTGTGCAGATATCACGGTCAGCTTCACTCGCACTCCGAACATTCTTGCTGGCTTGCTTCCGAGCTTGCCTTATGCCTGCAGAGGGAAAGAATCGCCCAGCTGAGGGGGGCACAAACGGCGTCTTGCGCGGGAGCAGGCAACGCGCTGTGGAGAACGTACCTCGATGCCAGACAAAGAATATGCCCACAAAGGGTGGGCGAAGGGGTCAGATAATGCAACAAGGCAGAGGGAAACCGACCGAGAATGCTAGGAAACGTCGAGGAAAGGAGAGAAGAGGCCAGGGCACGGGCACAACGGGCCACATTCGACCAACGGGCAATCTGGTCGGACGAAGAGAGCGATGCAGAGAGAGAGAGAGGGCTGTTGATAATGGTGTGAAGGTAGAGGGGTGAGGGAGAGAGAAGAGGGCATGAACAAAATAGCGGGGAGGAGATGAATCATTCACGTAGGACAGGGTGGGGAGGTGGGGCATGAGGCCCAAGATTGAAAACAGCGGGGTGTCTGTCTATTGACTTAGTTACAATCAAAACTTGCGTGTTGGTGAGGCGAAATGGAGTGAATGTTATCCAGAATCTCATCTTGGGTTGCTGCTATCAAGGAGCAGTGTTACGCAGGAACACGGGTAGATGGATAATTCCCGCTGCACATACCACGCCGGCAAAGGAGGTGGTCGAAGAGACGCATAGAGCCTAATTTCTTTCCATCCAGCCAGCCCGCAATCATAATCGGTCTTCTTCTCATTTCTACTTCGGCCTTTCGGCTCCTCTTTTACATTAGAGTTCTATCCCGTGTTTTCCCCACTCCTTTGCCTCTCTCCCTCATGTTAGCTCTGCCCTGTCTCCCTGCGAAGGGTTGGCGTGATACATCTCACAAGGGAGCAAGGGAAATACGGCAGAGAGACCCCTAATTCGTTTTCATAGTTGTATACAGAGAGTTTAAAGCCACAGGCAGTCAGCGCAAAAGGCATGAGCTACATTAAGACATTGATGCGGGACCAAGTATAAGAACTCTGCCAATCGCTCACACAAATCAATCCGAACCCAGCATGATAGAGTCCTGTTCCTTCCGGCGCAGCAGCATGAAATCACCACTAATTTCAACTTCTTCCATGGAGAATCGCACATGTGGCAGTGGGCTATCGTCGCCGCGGATCATCGTAAGAGAGCCAGCGCTGATCCACCGCTGGAGAGAGGCCAGCAAGGTCTGCCAACCCCGTGGTCCTCGGAAGAAGTAGGCATATGCTTTTATCTCCTCCTCTGCACGGAGGACGTCGCAGCGGTAGGAGAGATTACCCAGCCGGCCACATGTCTGGTCCATTCTTGCCGTAAACGAGTCGAGAAGATAGCCTTGTATAGGAGGAGGGACGAAGCCAGGCTGATGCGAGTAAAACGCGGAGAAGCAGCCAGTGTGGCCGGTGACGGTGCCGAACGGTGTTTTCGATGTCTCAAAGGACAGCTAATCCAGCGAGAAAACGACACGTGCCGGCAGGTCGGAGGTGCGAAGTCTGAAGGGCAAGACCCGTCCCGAGTCAGTTGGTTGACATCGAAAGAGGTGGAAGAGGTGCAGCGGGAAACTTACCGTCTGCGAGGACGTTCAAGGTTGTCGGTCTCGTCGTCGGATATGTGTGCCGAACCTCTCCTGGACCCCAATCGCACTGAATGGGGGCTTTGGGGAGAGCTTTGGGGAGAACTGGGCATGAGGTCAGTGAACATAATACATAACGACATCGAAAGGCTCTATAGTCGCAACGCAGAACGGGCAGGGCCTAGCTACGAGAGCCATGTAGGGATGCAGCAGAGGCACGTACTCTGGTAAGGATAACGGGATGTGAGAAGACCTATGGGTGGATGACGTACCTGTTCAGTGCCCCAGCACGCTGGCGCCGAACGGCCATGAGGAAGTCGACCTTGTTAATGCGTCGGGCGGGCATCTTCGACGAGATCCAAGCCTGCAAAGGTTAGTTAAGGGTTTTCTGGTGGCGATGCGGAAAAGGATGCGAGATAAAAGGAGCATCATCGGTGCTGATGAAGTTCTAGATCCTAAAGGCAGAGCAGGAAGGGGATGAGGCCTACTGGAACGCTGGGAGTAGTGTGTATGAAGGCAACCGTTGACGTGCAATATGGGGTGAGTGACTGTACGTGGAAGGGGAGAAGAAGAAAGGAAGAGAGGGATGGAGGGAGGAAATGAACTGGAGAAGAAGGGTCTGATCGCCGTGGGTGGGTGAATGCGATGGTTTTGAAGAGGAGTGATCGCAGCTGGCGGCAGCTGTCAGGTGAGCTCAGGCCAAACCTAGAAGGGCACCTTGATGGATGACAAAGCTCCAGGCACCGGCCAAAAAGGTGACCGGTTACTAAGCTAGAAACAAGCTAATTCAAGGCAAGGCCCCACGAGGGTGGATGCGGTGGTCTAGGAGCCGAGTAAATGCCAAACTGTAATCACGTGTTGCGAAGATGAGACCCGAGAGCTGATTCCAAAGGGCCCAGGGGGGAAAAGAGCCCGAGCCGAGATATCAAACCGAGGGCATATAACTAGAGGAGGTTGACGATGCTGCGAGTAAATAAATGGCTGACCCGATGAACATAGTAGTCGGAGAAAGGCTGTTTTGCTACCTATGCGCCTTTGGTGAATGTCGTCTGTTTTAGGTTCCCGGTAATCGTGCGGCTCTGCCCGTGCGCCGCAACGCGCCAGATCTAGGTACCAACATGATGCGGGGAAATATGTGGAAGGGGCGGTGGGGGGATGCGGAGAATGCCCACTCACATTATCACAACCAATGCTTGAGGCATTGGCAAGGACCCGACGTAGGGGCTGAGGATGGGAGAATTGCGAGCAAAAGTACATGTATTGCTAGGTGTAGGGTATCACTATGTTGCACTTTCCCCTCGCAAAGGCGCACGAGAAATGAGGGCTAATTGAGTTTCGAGGGACACGGGCCGCCCCGAGACCGTTGCATCACCAGCCCATTCTCTTCTCAACAACCAACTGCAGGGGCAAAGGCCGAGGTATGTGGTCAGAGTGCGGAAGTTCTATGGGGTCTCTTCTGATTGTACGGAGGCAGATCAGGGGGTAGCTACATGATATTTCATTATCTGCCTTCAGCCCCCCAAAGACAAGTAAGTCGCCGACTCCAACTGCAGATTTGTTAAACCAAATCAAGTCGCCAGCCAACCCTTGTGCTCTGATACGCATACTACGCGGTAGGACGTCCATGCGGCTCTGGATCGTCTACAGCCCTCCCCTCCTGCCATCGGATTTCGCCCACACAAGGGCAAGATTCCGGGTTCAACACACGGGCAGTGAACGATGTCTCTTTTCGACCGGCCAGGGCCAAGTCCCAAGTGCCCTCTCTCTCGCCGTTGGGTCTGTAGCCTGGCAGGCGCTCCCATTCACATTGGGATCCTTTCCGGATACAATTGGCACATCGTCTGGCCATGATGCCTGGAAGACTAAAGCAGCCACAGAAGGGTATAAGGACATGGCCCCCGTCGGTTTTGACGGTCTTATGGAACGTTCTGCTGCAGGGGAAGCACACAATCGGATTCTGTACACCATAAAATGCAACAAAGAGGCGAGAGGTCCGTAGCCCTTGAGCAGAATGTGAAAGAAAAAGCACCCCGGAGGGCAGGCAAAGTCTGCCCCCAGATATACAGGGGTGGCCTGCAGCGAAGGGAGCGGCTGCAGGGCATCCCGCACCTTGCCGTTGCCGATAGAACTGTTCTCCCAGAAGTGTGTCTCGACCAGTCGGGCTTGGGCATGGGTGGCGTGGCCCTGGTTGCGAAATGTAAGCTCGACGTAGAGCTGATCGGCCTTTCCGTCAAGGGCGAGGCCTTTGGCAAATGACGATCCTAGACTGTGTCGTATCACCGACCGTGAAGCATATGTCGGGGTGAATGGCCGGGGATATCCGCGTCTCAAACTCCGCCTCATGTAGGGATGGCTTTGCTATGTCACGGATATCGGGCAGCTCGCTTCGTTCAAGCTGAGAAAGACCATCAAGGACCTCACCGCGTGCAGGCATAGGCTGGCGCTCCATCATTCAGGGCAAGAAAAGGATCTCTATGAGTCGATCACGGTGTGTTGTAGGCTTTGTTTGTAAAGAATGTGAGATGAAAGATGTGGAATGAAGGAGCAAGGAGCGCTAAGAGACTGATGCAGATGTCGAAGGTTAGGCACCAGCCGGCGCGGGAAGAGCGAGTCGGGTTTTGCGCCAAACTGACCAAGAAGGGCAACGAAGATGCAGGTTTAGCATCAACATCGACTGCTCGAGTTTGCTGTTTGTTAGTCGTTGTTTGTCAGTCGCTCTGGTTATGATTGTTCTTGTTTTTATCATTATCGCTGTGGCCACGGCTATCAATACTCATTGAGCTTCAGGCAGCAAAGACAGCGCTCGGCCACTAGGGCAGCCGAGCCTTTGGATCCAACAACAAACTCCAACAGATCTAAATCGCACAGCCTTGCTCCCACGACCTGACGGCATCAATCGTGTCCCTACCCTCATACTGTGCATCGGGACAGAGCGGGGATGATTCTCAATATTCTAAAAGAACCCCAGAGCCCAGCAATCTTTGACGAATCTTCCTCACTTGCACTTGATTCCCAACACTTCTCACCTCTTCTCTGCCTCTAGCAACACACCTATGCACACCCACGAGGTGCTTATCGCAGTCCCCTCCCCCCAAGGCTACGAGACAGGGCATTGTCACACCATTTCCTCACCATATTTCTCGCCTCCTAGCCCCGTTTCTGTGCTCTCTTGCTTTTTCCACGAAGGCACGGATAGCTTTGCAGCTGGGACGGGTACAAGAGACGCTACAGGTGAGATCTCACTTCCCACGCAAGATCAACACGCGACATGGCCTCCCTCACTAGAAACGCATCTGCCGATTGCTCAACGGCAGACGCGGAACAACGATTACATCGGCGGCTGAGTCTTGAGACACTGCGTCCTGCGGAATCGAGGCATTTCGCTGGCATTGTCAGGATTTCCAGTCTCAGGCTGCATCGTCAGGACCCAAGCTAGAGGCTGCCCCAGCTCGACGAGGCCTGTGACGACTGACCAATAACGAAGCCAGACATATCGACAGCGGTTTCTCTACAACATCATCTCACGCAGACGGCATACCCATCATGGTGAAGACAGAAGAACACGAGTCGCCCGGTTCAGAAGCTAATTCCAGAAGCCCCTTGCTCCCGATGAAAAAAGGAGCCAGAAGATGAGCTAGATCGACAACAGCCAGTCGAAACCGTGTCTAGCCACTTGGGCGACATCCAGGCAGAATGTCATGGAGACGTGGCCACGAGAGGTGCCGCCGCCCAGCATGGAGTAGTCGTGCTTCTGAAGAGAGCATCTGGTCCAACGATGAACGGCGAGATGCTGAGCGGCGAAGAATTCTCGTGGGTCGACGACGGGACCGAGTTCGAGCAGACTTCGGAGTCTGACGAGACCTTGTGGGAGATTGACGGAACGATCATTCAAGACCTAGACACTCAAGAAGCTTCCCGCCGCCGATCGCTAAACATACTCCGGCACCGAGGTCGTGGCTCTCTCGCAATGCGGAGGATGTGGCACGAATGCATCAAGGGTACCGACGGGCCTTCGCCCCCCATGACGCGGATGATTGCTCGCATTGGCACTTATATCACCATGGTTCCCGCCGGTATGGTAGGTCCAGGGCAGTGGGACGACAACTTGCGGCAAGCTTATGCCCCGTTAAATACAACGGCTCAGCAGAACGAGGAAAGCAAAAGGCGGTGGGATCAGCGCGGCCAAGACGGGGGATCTCTGTGACTGCTCTC